>CAWUFW010025548.1:0-43393 GCA_963921515.1 Calotriton arnoldi
GGGGTGAGTGCTTGCAATGTTCAACACTCCGTCCATCATCCCCTTTGGTTTTGCTATGTTCGCCCTAAGTTGGCAGGGAATGCCCAGACCTGGGTCCCTTGCTCACTTTGCCACTGGATTCAAGATAGCCTGGCTGATGACGGCTGTAAGCCAGAAACCGGTCCCAGGATGCTTGTTTCCGGTCCAGGGAAGACATGGCTTGGCAGTTCGGGCTGGACTGTTCCAATGAGGCACAGGGTCAGACTGATTTGCATATGGCCATGTCTGAACTGGGGTGGCGGAGTGAGCTAAAGAATGATGATGGATTAAACCCAGATCAGTTGACTGGGGGTGAGTGCTTGCAATGTTCAACACTCCGTCCATCATCCCCTTTGGTTTTGCTATGTTCGCCCTAAGTTGGCAGGGTATGCCCAGACGTGGGTCCCTTGCTCACTTTGCCACTGGATTCAAGATAGCCTGGCTGATGACGGCTGTAAGCCAGAAACCGGTCCCAGGATGCTTGTTTCCGGTCCAGGGAAGACATGGCTTGGCAGTTCGGGCTGGACTGTTCCAATGAGGCACAGGGTCAGGCTGATTTGCATATGGCCATGTCTGAACTGGGGTGGCGGAGTGAGCTAATGAATGATGATGGATTAAACCCAGATCAGTTGACTGGGGGTGAGTGCTTGCAATGTTCAACACTCCGTCCATCATCCCCTTTGGTTTTGCTATGTTCGCCCTAAGTTGGCAGGGTATGTCCAGACGTGGGTCCCTTGCTCACTTTGCCACTGGATTCAAGATAGCCTGGCTGATGACGGCTGTAAGCCAGAAACCGGTCCCAGGATGCTTGTTTCCGGTCCAGGGAAGACATGGCTTGGCAGTTCGGGCTGGACTGTTCCAATGAGGCACAGGGTCAGACTGATTTGCATATGGCCATGTCTGAACTGGGGTGGCGGAGTGAGCTAAAGAATGATGATGGATTAAACCCAGATCAGTTGACTGGGGGTGAGTGCTTGCAATGTTCAACACTCCGTCCATCATCCCCTTTGGTTTTGCTATGTTCGCCCTAAGTTGGCAGGGTATGCCCAGACGTGGGTCCCTTGCTCACTTTGCCACTGGATTCAAGATAGCCTGGCTGATGACGGCTGTAAGCCAGAAACCGGTCCCAGGATGCTTGTTTCCAGTCCAGGGAAGACATGGCTTGGCAGTTCGGGCTGGGCTGTTCCAATGAGGCACAGGGTCAGACTGATTTGCATATGGCCATGTCTGAACTGGGGTGGCGGAGTGAGCTAAAGAATGATGATGGATTAAACCCAGATCAGTTGACTGGGGGTGAGTGCTTGCAATGTTCAACACTCCGTCCATCATCCCCTTTGGTTTTGCTATGTTCGCCCTAAGTTGGCAGGGTATGCCCAGACGTGGGTCCCTTGCTCACTTTGCCACTGGATTCAAGATAGCCTGGCTGATGACGGCTGTAAGCCAGAAACCGGTCCCAGGATGCTTGTTTCCGGTCCAGGGAAGACATGGCTTGGCAGTTCGGGCTGGACTGTTCCAATGAGGCACAGGGTCAGACTGATTTGCATATGGCCATGTCTGAACTGGGGTGGCGGAGTGAGCTAAAGAATGATGATAGATTAAACCCAGATCAGTTGACTGGGGGTGAGTGCTTGCAATGTTCAACACTCCGTCCATCATCCCCTTTGGTTTTGCTATGTTCGCCCTAAGTTGGCAGGGTATGCCCAGACGTGGGTCCCTTGCTCACTTTGCCACTGGATTCAAGATAGCCTGCATGATGACGGCTGTAAGCCAGAAACCGGTCCCAGGATGCTTGTTTCCGGTCCAGGGAAGACATGGCTTGGCAGTTCGGGCTGGACTGTTCCAATGAGGCACAGGGTCAGACTGATTTGCATATGGCCATGTCTGAACTGGGGTGGCGGAGTGAGCTAAAGAATGATGATGGATTAAACCCAGATCAGTTGACTGGGGGTGAGTGCTTGCAATGTTCAACACTCCGTCCATCATTCCCTTTGGTTTTGCTATGTTCGCCCTAAGTTGGCAGGGTATGCCCAGACGTGGGTCCCTTGCTCACTTTGCCACTGGATTCAAGATAGCCTGGCTGATGACGGCTGTAAGCCAGAAACCGGTCCCAGGATGCTTGTTTCCGGTCCAGGGAAGACATGGCTTGGCAGTTCGGGCTGGACTGTTCCAATGAGGCACAGGGTCAGACTGATTTGCATATGGCCATGTCTGAACTGGGGTGGCGGTGTGAGCTAAATAATGATGATGGATTAAACTCAGATCAGTTGACTGGGGGTGAGTGCTTGCAATGTTCAACACTCCGTCCATCATCCCCTTTGGTTTTGCTATGTTCGCCCTAAGTTGGCAGGGTATGCCCAGACGTGGGTCCCTTGCTCACTTTGCCACTGGATTCAAGATAGCCTGGCTGATGACGGCTGTAAGCCAGAAACCGGTCCCAGGATGCTTGTTTCCGGTCCAGGGAAGACATGGCTTGGCAGTTCGGGCTGGACTGTTCCAATGAGGCACAGGGTCAGACTGATTTGCATATGCCCATGTCTGAACTGGGGTGGCGGAGTGAGCTAAAGAATGATGATGGATTAAACCCA
Organism: Calotriton arnoldi; assembly: GCA_963921515.1. Taxonomy (NCBI): domain Eukaryota; kingdom Metazoa; phylum Chordata; class Amphibia; order Caudata; family Salamandridae; genus Calotriton; species Calotriton arnoldi. The sequence continues at coordinate 2,604 of CAWUFW010025548.1, forward strand.
GATCAGTTGACTGGGGGTGAGTGCTTGCAATGTTCAACACTCCGTCCATCATCCCCTTTGGTTTTGCTATGTTCGCCCTAAGTTGGCAGGGTATGCCCAGACGTGGGTCCCTTGCTCACTTTGCCACTGGATTCAAGATAGCCTGGCTGATGATGGCTGTAAGCCAGAAACCGGTCCCAGGATGCTTGTTTCCGGTCCAGGGAAGACATGGCTTGGCAGTTCGGGCTGGACTGTTCCAATGAGGCACAGGGTCAGACTGATTTGCATATGGCCATGTCTGAACTGGGGTGGCGGAGTGAGCTAAAGAATGATGATGGATTAAACCCAGATCAGTTGACTGGGGGTGAGTGCTTGCAATGTTCAACACTCCGTCCATCATCCCCTTTGGTTTTGCTATGTTCGCCGTAAGTTGGCAGGGTATGCCCAGACGTGGGTCCCTTGCTCACTTTGCCACTGGATTCAAGATAGCCTGGCTGATGACGGCTGTAAGCCAGAAACCGGTCCCAGGATGCTTGTTTCCGGTCCAGGGAAGACATGGCTTGGCAGTTCGGACTGGACTGTTCCAATGAGGCACAGGGTCAGACTGATTTGCATATGGCCATGTCTGAACTGGGGTGGCGGAGTGAGCTAAAGAATGATGATGGATTAATCCCAGATCAGTTGACTGGGGGTGAGTGCTTGCAATGTTCAACACTCCGTCCATCATCCCCTTTGGTTTTGCTATGTTCGCCCTAAGTTGGCAGGGTATGCCCAGACGTGGGTCCCTTGCTCACTTTGCCACTGGATTCAAGATAGCCTGGCTGATGACGGCTGTAAGCCAGAAACCGGTCCCAGGATGCTTGTTTCCGGTCCAGGGAAGACATGGCTTGGCAGTTCGGGCTGGACTGTTCCAATGAGGCACAGGGTCAGACTGATTTGCATATGGCCATGTCTGAACTGGGGTGGCGGAGTGAGCTAAAGAATGATGATGGATTAAACCCAGATCAGTTGACTGGGGGTGAGTGCTTGCAATGTTCAACACTCCGTCCATCATCCCCTTTGGTTTTGCTATGTTCGCCCTAAGTTGGCAGGGTATGCCCAGACGTGGGTCCCTTGCTCACTTTGCCACTGGATTCAAGATAGCCTGGCTGATGACGGCTGTAAGCCAGAAACCGGTCCCAGGATGCTTGTTTCCGGTCCAGGGAAGACATGGCTTGGCAGTTCGGGCTGGACTGTTCCAATGAGGCACAGGGTCAGGCTGATTTGCATATGGCCATGTCTGAACTGGGGTGGCGGAGTGAGCTAATGAATGATGATGGATTAAACCCAGATCAGTTGACTGGGGGTGAGTGCTTGCAATGTTCAACACTCCGTCCATCATCCCCTTTGGTTTTGCTATGTTCGCCCTAAGTTGGCAGGGTATGCCCAGACGTGGGTCCCTTGCTCACTTTGCCACTGGATTCAAGATAGCCTGGCTGATGATGGCTGTAAGCCAGAAACCGGTCCCAGGATGCTTGTTTCCGGTCCAGGGAAGACATGGCTTGGCAGTTCGGGCTGGACTGTTCCAATGAGGCACAGGGTCAGACTGATTTGCATATGGCCATGTCTGAACTGGGGTGGTGGAGTGAGCTAAAGAATGATGATGGATTAAACCCAGATCAGTTGACTGGGGGTGAGTGCTTGCAATGTTCAACACTCCGTCCATCATCCCCTTTGGTTTTGCTATGTTCGCCCTAAGTTGGCAGGGTATGCCCAGACGTGGGTCCCTTGCTCACTTTGCCACTGGATTCAAGATAGCCTGGCTGATGACGGCTGTAAGCCAGAAACCGGTCCCAGGATGCTTGTTTCCAGTCCAGGGAAGACATGGCTTGGCAGTTCGGGCTGGGCTGTTCTAATGAGGCACAGGGTCAGACTGATTTGCATATGGCCATGTCTGAACTGGGGTGGCGGAGTGAGCTAAAGAATGATGATGGATTAAACCCAGATCAGTTGACTGGGGGTGAGTGCTTGCAATGTTCAACACTCCGTCCATCATCCCCTTTGATTTTGCTATGTTCGCCCTAAGTTGGCAGGGTATGCCCAGACGTGGGTCCCTTGCTCACTTTGCCACTGGATTCAAGATAGCCTGGCTGATGACGGCTGTAAGCCAGAAACCGGTCCCAGGATGCTTGTTTCCGGTCCAGGGAAGACATGGCTTGGCAGTTCGGGCTGGACTGTTCCAATGAGGCACAGGGTCAGACTGATTTGCATATGGCCATGTCTGAACTGGGGTGGCGGAGTGAGCTAAAGAATGATGATGGATTTAACCCAGATCAGTTGACTGGGGGTGAGTGCTTGCAATGTTCAACACTCCGTCCATCATCCCCTTTGGTTTTGCTATGTTCGCCCTAGGTTGGCAGGGTATGCCCAGACGTGGGTCCCTTGCTCACTTTGCCACTGGATTCAAGATAGCCTGGCTCACGACGGCTGTAAGCCAGAAACCGGTCCCAGGATGCTTGTTTCCGGTCCAGGGAAGACATGGCTTGGCAGTTCGGGCTGGACTGTTCCAATGAGGCACAGGGTCAGACTGATTTGCATATGGCCATGTCTGAACTGGGGTGGCGGAGTGAGCTAAAGAATGATGATGGATTAATCCCAGATCAGTTGACTGGGGGTGAGTGCTTGCAATGTTCAACACTCCGTCCATCATCCCCTTTGGTTTTGCTATGTTCGCCCTAAGTTGGCAGGGTATGCCCAGACGTGGGTCCCTTGCTCACTTTGCCACTGGATTCAAGATAGCCTGGCTGATGACGGCTGTAAGCCAGAAACCGGTCCCAGGATGCTTGTTTCCGGTCCAGGGAAGACATGGCTTGGCAGTTCGGGCTGGACTGTTCCAATGAGGCACAGGGTCAGACTGATTTGCATATGGCCATGTCTGAACTGGGGTGGCGGAGTGTGCTAAAGAATGATGATGGATTAAACCCAGATCAGTTGACTGGGGGTGAGTGCTTGCAATGTTCAACACTCCGTCCATCATTCCCTTTGGTTTTGCTATGTTCGCCCTAAGTTGGCAGGGTATGCCCAGACGTGGGTCCCTTGCTCACTTTGCCACTGGATTCAAGATAGCCTGGCTGATGACGGCTGTAAACCAGAAACCGGTCCCAGGATGCTTGTTTCCGGTCCAGGGAAGACATGGCTTGGCAGTTCGGGCTGGACTGTTCCAATGAGGCACAGGGTCAGACTGAATTGCATATGGCCATGTCTGAACTGGGGTGGCGGAGTGAGCTAAAGAATGATGATGGATTAAACCCAGATCAGTTGACTGGGGGTGAGTGCTTGCAATGTTCAACACTCCGTCCATCATCCCCTTTGGTTTTGCTATGTTCGCCCTAAGTTGGCAGGGTATGCCCAGACGTGGGTCCCTTGCTCACTTTGCCACTGGATTCAAGATAGCCTGGCTGATGACGGCTGTAAGCCAGAAACCGGTCCCAGGATGCTTGTTTCCGGTCAAGGGAAGACATGGCTTGGCAGTTCGGGCTGGACTGTTCCAATGAGGCACAGGGTCAGACTGATTTGCATATGGCCATGTCTGAACTGGGGTGGCGGAGTGAGCTAAAGAATGATGATGGATTAAACCCAGATCAGTTGACTGGGGGTGAGTGCTTGCAATGTTCAACACTCCGTCCATCATCCCCTTTGGTTTTGCTATGTTCGCCCTAAGTTGGCAGGGTATGCCCAGACGTGGGTCCCTTGCTCACTTTGCCACTGGATTCAAGATAGCCTGGCTGATGACGGCTGTAAGCCAGAAACCGGTCCCAGGATGCTTGTTTCCAGTCCAGGGAAGACATGGCTTGGCAGTTCGGGCTGGGCTGTTCCAATGAGGCACAGGGTCAGACTGATTTGCATATGGCCATGTCTGAACTGGGGTGGCGGAGTGAGCTAAAGAATGATGATGGATTAAACCCAGATCAGTTGACTGGGGGTGAGTGCTTGCAATGTTCAACACTCCGTCCATCATCCCCTTTGGTTTTGCTATGTTCGCCCTAAGTTGGCAGGGTATGCCCAGACGTGGGTCCCTTGCTCACTTTGCCACTGGATTCAAGATAGCCTGGCTGATGACGGCTGTAAGCCAGAAACCGGTCCCAGGATGCTTGTTTCCGGTCCAGGGAAGACATGGCTTGGCAGTTCGGGCTGGACTGTTCCAATGAGGCACAGGGTCAGACTGATTTGCATATGGCCATGTCTGAACTGGGGTGGCGGAGTGAGCTAAAGAATGATGATGGATTAAACCCAGATCAGTTGACTGGGGGTGAGTGCTTGCAATATTCAACACTCCGTCCATCATCCCCTTTGGTTTTGCTATGTTCGCCCTAAGTTAGCAGGGTATGCCCAGACGTGGGTCCCTTGCTCACTTTGCCACTGGATTCAAGATAGCCTGGCTGATGACGGCTGTAAGCCAGAAACCGGTCCCAGGATGCTTGTTTCCGGGCCAGGGAAGACATGGCTTGGCAGTTCGGGCTGGACTGTTCCAATGAGGCACAGGGTCAGACTGATTTGCATATGGCCATGTCTGAACTGGGGTGGCGGAGTGAGCTAAAGAATGATGATGGATTAAACCCAGATCAGTTGACTGGGGGTGAGTGCTTGCGATGTTCAACACTCCGTCCATCATCCCCTTTGGTTTTGCTATGTTCGCCCTAAGTTGGCAGGGTATGCCCAGACGTGGGTCCCTTGCTCACTTTGCCACTGGATTCAAGATAGCCTGGCTGATGATGGCTGTAAGCCAGAAACCGGTCCCAGGATGCTTGTTTCCGGTCCAGGGAAGACATGGCTTGGCAGTTCGGGCTGGACTGTTCCAATGAGGCACAGGGTCAGACTGATTTGCATATGGCCATGTCTGAACTGGGGTGGCGGAGTGAGCTAAAGAATGATGATGGATTAAACCCAGATCAGTTGACTGGGGGTGAGTGCTTGCAATGTTCAACACTCCGTCCATCATCCCCTTTGGTTTTGCTATGTTCGCCCTAAGTTGGCAGGGAATGCCCAGACCTGGGTCCCTTGCTCACTTTGCCACTGGATTCAAGATAGCCTGGCTGATGACGGCTGTAAGCCAGAAACCGGTCCCAGGATGCTTGTTTCCGGTCCAGGGAAGACATGGCTTGGCAGTTCGGGCTGGACTGTTCCAATGAGGCACAGGGTCAGACTGATTTGCATATGGCCATGTCTGAACTGGGGTGGCGGAGTGAGCTAAAGAATGATGATGGATTAAACCCAGATCAGTTGACTGGGGGTGAGTGCTTGCAATGTTCAACACTCCGTCCATCATCCCCTTTGGTTTTGCTATGTTCGCCCTAAGTTGGCAGGGTATGCCCAGACGTGGGTCCCTTGCTCACTTTGCCACTGGATTCAAGATAGCCTGGCTGATGACGGCTGTAAGCCAGAAACCGGTCCCAGGATGCTTGTTTCCGGTCCAGGGAAGACATGGCTTGGCAGTTCGGGCTGGACTGTTCCAATGAGGCACAGGGTCAGGCTGATTTGCATATGGCCATGTCTGAACTGGGGTGGCGGAGTGAGCTAATGAATGATGATGGATTAAACCCAGATCAGTTGACTGGGGGTCAGTGCTTGCAATGTTCAACACTCCGTCCATCATCCCCTTTGGTTTTGCTATGTTCGCCCTAAGTTGGCAGGGTATGCCCAGACGTGGGTCCCTTGCTCACTTTGCCACTGGATTCAAGATAGCCTGGCTGATGACGGCTGTAAGCCAGAAACCGGTCCCAGGATGCTTGTTTCCGGTCCAGGGAAGACATGGCTTGGCAGTTCGGGCTGGACTGTTCCAATGAGGCACAGGGTCAGACTGATTTGCATATGGCCATGTCTGAACTGGGGTGGCGGAGTGAGCTAAAGAATGATGATGGATTAAACCCAGATCAGTTGACTGGGGGTGAGTGCTTGCAATGTTCAACACTCCGTCCATCATCCCCTTTGGTTTTGCTATGTTCGCCCTAAGTTGGCAGGGTATGCCCAGACGTGGGTCCCTTGCTCACTTTGCCACTGGATTCAAGATAGCCTGGCTGATGACGGCTGTAAGCCAGAAACCGGTCCCAGGATGCTTGTTTCCAGTCCAGGGAAGACATGGCTTGGCAGTTCGGGCTGGGCTGTTCCAATGAGGCACAGGGTCAGACTGATTTGCATATGGCCATGTCTGAACTGGGGTGGCGGAGTGAGCTAAAGAATGATGATGGATTAAACCCAGATCAGTTGACTGGGGGTAAGTGCTTGCAATGTTCAACACTCCGTCCATCATCCCCTTTGGTTTTGCTATGTTCGCCCTAAGTTGGCAGGGTATGCCCAGACGTGGGTCCCTTGCTCACTTTGCCACTGGATTCAAGATAGCCTGGCTGATGACGGCTGTAAGCCAGAAACCGGTCCCAGGATGCTTGTTTCCGGTCCAGGGAAGACATGGCTTGGCAGTTCGGGCTGGACTGTTCCAATGAGGCACAGGGTCAGACTGATTTGCATATGGCCATGTCTGAACTGGGGTGGCGGAGTGAGCTAAAGAATGATGATAGATTAAACCCAGATCAGTTGACTGGGGGTGAGTGCTTGCAATGTTCAACACTCCGTCCATCATCCCCTTTGGTTTTGCTATGTTCGCCCTAAGTTGGCAGGGTATGCCCAGACGTGGGTCCCTTGCTCACTTTGCCACTGGATTCAAGATAGCCTGCATGATGACGGCTGTAAGCCAGAAACCGGTCCCAGGATGCTTGTTTCCGGTCCAGGGAAGACATGGCTTGGCAGTTCGGGCTGGACTGTTCCAATGAGGCACAGGGTCAGACTGATTTGCATATGGCCATGTCTGAACTGGGGTGGCGGAGTGAGCTAAAGAATGATGATGGATTAAACCCAGATCAGTTGACTGGGGGTGAGTGCTTGCAATGTTCAACACTCCGTCCATCATTCCCTTTGGTTTTGCTATGTTCGCCCTAAGTTGGCAGGGTATGCCCAGACGTGGGTCCCTTGCTCACTTTGCCACTGGATTCAAGATAGCCTGGCTGATGACGGCTGTAAGCCAGAAACCGGTCCCAGGATGCTTGTTTCCGGTCCAGGGAAGACATGGCTTGGCAGTTCGGGCTGGACTGTTCCAATGAGGCACAGGGTCAGACTGATTTGCATATGGCCATGTCTGAACTGGGGTGGCGGTGTGAGCTAAATAATGATGATGGATTAAACTCAGATCAGTTGACTGGGGGTGAGTGCTTGCAATGTTCAACACTCCGTCCATCATCCCCTTTGGTTTTGCTATGTTCGCCCTAAGTTGGCAGGGTATGCCCAGACGTGGGTCCCTTGCTCACTTTGCCACTGGATTCAAGATAGCCTGGCTGATGACGGCTGTAAGCCAGAAACCGGTCCCAGGATGCTTGTTTCCGGTCCAGGGAAGACATGGCTTGGCAGTTCGGGCTGGACTGTTCCAATGAGGCACAGGGTCAGACTGATTTGCATATGCCCATGTCTGAACTGGGGTGGCGGAGTGAGCTAAAGAATGATGATGGATTAAACCCAGATCAGTTGACTGGGGGTGAGTGCTTGCAATGTTCAACACTCCGTCCATCATCCCCTTTGGTTTTGCTATGTTCGCCCTAAGTTGGCAGGGTATGCCCAGACGTGGGTCCCTTGCTCACTTTGCCACTGGATTCAAGATAGCCTGGCTGATGATGGCTGTAAGCCAGAAACCGGTCCCAGGATGCTTGTTTCCGGTCCAGGGAAGACATGGCTTGGCAGTTCGGGCTGGACTGTTCCAATGAGGCACAGGGTCAGACTGATTTGCATATGGCCATGTCTGAACTGGGGTGGCGGAGTGAGCTAAAGAATGATGATGGATTAAACCCAGATCAGTTGACTGGGGGTGAGTGCTTGCAATGTTCAACACTCCGTCCATCATCCCCTTTGGTTTTGCTATGTTCGCCCTAAGTTGGCAGGGTATGCCCAGACGTGGGTCCCTTGCTCACTTTGCCACTGGATTCAAGATAGCCTGGCTGATGACGGCTGTAAGCCAGAAACCGGTCCCAGGATGCTTGTTTCCGGTCCAGGGAAGACATGGCTTGGCAGTTCGGACTGGACTGTTCCAATGAGGCACAGGGTCAGACTGATTTGCATATGGCCATGTCTGAACTGGGGTGGCGGAGTGAGCTAAAGAATGATGATGGATTAATCCCAGATCAGTTGACTGGGGGTGAGTGCTTGCAATGTTCAACACTCCGTCCATCATCCCCTTTGGTTTTGCTATGTTCGCCCTAAGTTGGCAGGGTATGCCCAGACGTGGGTCCCTTGCTCACTTTGCCACTGGATTCAAGATAGCCTGGCTGATGACGGCTGTAAGCCAGAAACCGGTCCCAGGATGCTTGTTTCCGGTCCAGGGAAGACATGGCTTGGCAGTTCGGGCTGGACTGTTCCAATGAGGCACAGGGTCAGACTGATTTGCATATGGCCATGTCTGAACTGGGGTGGCGGAGTGAGCTAAAGAATGATGATGGATTAAACCCAGATCAGTTGACTGGGGGTGAGTGCTTGCAATGTTCAACACTCCGTCCATCATCCCCTTTGGTTTTGCTATGTTCGCCCTAAGTTGGCAGGGTATGCCCAGACGTGGGTCCCTTGCTCACTTTGCCACTGGATTCAAGATAGCCTGGCTGATGACGGCTGTAAGCCAGAAACCGGTCCCAGGATGCTTGTTTCCGGTCCAGGGAAGACATGGCTTGGCAGTTCGGGCTGGACTGTTCCAATGAGGCACAGGGTCAGGCTGATTTGCATATGGCCATGTCTGAACTGGGGTGGCGGAGTGAGCTAATGAATGATGATGGATTAAACCCAGATCAGTTGACTGGGGGTGAGTGCTTGCAATGTTCAACACTCCGTCCATCATCCCCTTTGGTTTTGCTATGTTCGCCCTAAGTTGGCAGGGTATGCCCAGACGTGGGTCCCTTGCTCACTTTGCCACTGGATTCAAGATAGCCTGGCTGATGACGGCTGTAAGCCAGAAACCGGTCCCAGGATGCTTGTTTCCGGTCCAGGGAAGACATGGCTTGGCAGTTCGGGCTGGACTGTTCCAATGAGGCACAGGGTCAGACTGATTTGCATATGGCCATGTCTGAACTGGGGTGGTGGAGTGAGCTAAAGAATGATGATGGATTAAACCCAGATCAGTTGACTGGGGGTGAGTGCTTGCAATGTTCAACACTCCGTCCATCATCCCCTTTGGTTTTGCTATGTTCGCCCTAAGTTGGCAGGGTATGCCCAGACGTGGGTCCCTTGCTCACTTTGCCACTGGATTCAAGATAGCCTGGCTGATGACGGCTGTAAGCCAGAAACCGGTCCCAGGATGCTTGTTTCCAGTCCAGGGAAGACATGGCTTGGCAGTTCGGGCTGGGCTGTTCCAATGAGGCACAGGGTCAGACTGATTTGCATATGGCCATGTCTGAACTGGGGTGGCGGAGTGAGCTAAAGAATGATGATGGATTAAACCCAGATCAGTTGACTGGGGGTGAGTGCTTGCAATGTTCAACACTCCGTCCATCATCCCCTTTGGTTTTGCTATGTTCGCCCTAAGTTGGCAGGGTATGCCCAGACGTGGGTCCCTTGCTCACTTTGCCACTGGATTCAAGATAGCCTGGCTGATGACGGCTGTAAGCCAGAAACCGGTCCCAGGATGCTTGTTTCCGGTCCAGGGAAGACATGGCTTGGCAGTTCGGGCTGGACTGTTCCAATGAGGCACAGGGTCAGACTGATTTGCATATGGCCATGTCTGAACTGGGGTGGCGGAGTGAGCTAAAGAATGATGATGGATTTAACCCAGATCAGTTGACTGGGGGTGAGTGCTTGCAATGTTCAACACTCCGTCCATCATCCCCTTTGGTTTTGCTATGTTCGCCTTAGGTTGGCAGGGTATGCCCAGACGTGGGTCCCTTGCTCACTTTGCCACTGGATTCAAGATAGCCTGGCTCACGACGGCTGTAAGCCAGAAACCGGTCCCAGGATGCTTGTTTCCGGTCCAGGGAAGACATGGCTTGGCAGTTCGGGCTGGACTGTTCCAATGAGGCACAGGGTCAGACTGATTTGCATATGGCCATGTCTGAACTGGGGTGGCGGAGTGAGCTAAAGAATGATGATGGATTAATCCCAGATCAGTTGACTGGGGGTGAGTGCTTGCAATGTTCAACACTCCGTCCATCATCCCCTTTGGTTTTGCTATGTTCGCCCTAAGTTGGCAGGGTATGCCCAGACGTGGGTCCCTTGCTCACTTTGCCACTGGATTCAAGATAGCCTGGCTGATGACGGCTGTAAGCCAGAAACCGGTCCCAGGATGCTTGTTTCCGGTCCAGGGAAGACATGGCTTGGCAGTTCGGGCTGGACTGTTCCAATGAGGCACAGGGTCAGACTGATTTGCATATGGCCATGTCTGAACTGGGGTGGCGGAGTGTGCTAAAGAATGATGATGGATTAAACCCAGATCAGTTGACTGGGGGTGAGTGCTTGCAATGTTCAACACTCCGTCCATCATTCCCTTTGGTTTTGCTATGTTCGCCCTAAGTTGGCAGGGTATGCCCAGACGTGGGTCCCTTGCTCACTTTGCCACTGGATTCAAGATAGCCTGGCTGATGACGGCTGTAAACCAGAAACCGGTCCCAGGATGCTTGTTTCCGGTCCAGGGAAGACATGGCTTGGCAGTTCGGGCTGGACTGTTCCAATGAGGCACAGGGTCAGACTGAATTGCATATGGCCATGTCTGAACTGGGGTGGCGGAGTGAGCTAAAGAATGATGATGGATTAAACCCAGATCAGTTGACTGGGGGTGAGTGCTTGCAATGTTCAACACTCCGTCCATCATCCCCTTTGGTTTTGCTATGTTCGCCCTAAGTTGGCAGGGTATGCCCAGACGTGGGTCCCTTGCTCACTTTGCCACTGGATTCAAGATAGCCTGGCTGATGACGGCTGTAAGCCAGAAACCGGTCCCAGGATGCTTGTTTCCGGTCAAGGGAAGACATGGCTTGGCAGTTCGGGCTGGACTGTTCCAATGAGGCACAGGGTCAGACTGATTTGCATATGGCCATGTCTGAACTGGGGTGGCGGAGTGAGCTAAAGAATGATGATGGATTAAACCCAGATCAGTTGACTGGGGGTGAGTGCTTGCAATGTTCAACACTCCGTCCATCATCCCCTTTGGTTTTGCTATGTTCGCCCTAAGTTGGCAGGGTATGCCCAGACGTGGGTCCCTTGCTCACTTTGCCACTGGATTCAAGATAGCCTGGCTGATGACGGCTGTAAGCCAGAAACCGGTCCCAGGATGCTTGTTTCCAGTCCAGGGAAGACATGGCTTGGCAGTTCGGGCTGGGCTGTTCCAATGAGGCACAGGGTCAGACTGATTTGCATATGGCCATGTCTGAACTGGGGTGGCGGAGTGAGCTAAAGAATGATGATGGATTAAACCCAGATCAGTTGACTGGGGGTGAGTGCTTGCAATGTTCAACACTCCGTCCATCATCCCCTTTGGTTTTGCTATGTTCGCCCTAAGTTGGCAGGGTATGCCCAGACGTGGGTCCCTTGCTCACTTTGCCACTGGATTCAAGATAGCCTGGCTGATGACGGCTGTAAGCCAGAAACCGGTCCCAGGATGCTTGTTTCCGGTCCAGGGAAGACATGGCTTGGCAGTTCGGGCTGGACTGTTCCAATGAGGCACAGGGTCAGACTGATTTGCATATGGCCATGTCTGAACTGGGGTGGCGGAGTGAGCTAAAGAATGATGATGGATTAAACCCAGATCAGTTGACTGGGGGTGAGTGCTTGCAATGTTCAACACTCCGTCCATCATCCCCTTTGGTTTTGCTATGTTCGCCCTAAGTTGGCAGGGTATGCCCAGACGTGGGTCCCTTGCTCACTTTGCCACTGGATTCAAGATAGCCTGGCTGATGACGGCTGTAAGCCAGAAACCGGTCCCAGGATGCTTGTTTCCGGTCCAGGGAAGACATGGCTTGGCAGTTCGGGCTGGACTGTTCCAATGAGGCACAGGGTCAGACTGATTTGCATATGGCCATGTCTGAACTGGGGTGGCGGAGTGAGCTAAAGAATGATGATGGATTAAACCCAGATCAGTTGACTGGGGGTGAGTGCTTGCAATGTTCAACACTCCGTCCATCATCCCCTTTGGTTTTGCTATGTTCGCCCTAAGTTGGCAGGGTATGCCCAGACGTGGGTCCCTTGCTCACTTTGCCACTGGATTCAAGATAGCCTGGCTGATGACGGCTGTAAGCCAGAAACCGGTCCCAGGATGCTTGTTTCCGGTCCAGGGAAGACATCGCTTGGCAGTTCGGGCTGGACTGTTCCAATGAGGCACAGGGTCAGACTGATTTGCATATGGCCATGTCTGAACTGGGGTGGCGGAGTGAGCTAAAGAATGATGATGGATTAAACCCAGATCAGTTGACTGGGGGTGAGTGCTTGCAATGTTCAACACTCCGTCCATCATCCCCTTTGGTTTTGCTATGTTCGCCCTAAGTTGGCAGGGTATGCCCAGACGTGGGTCCCTTGCTCACTTTGCCACTGGATTCAAGATAGCCTGGCTGATGATGGCTGTAAGCCAGAAACCGGTCCCAGGATGCTTGTTTCCGGTCCAGGGAAGACATGGCTTGGCAGTTCGGGCTGGACTGTTCCAATGAGGCACAGGGTCAGACTGATTTGCATATGGCCATGTCTGAACTGGGGTGGCGGAGTGAGCTAAAGAATGATGATGGATTAAACCCAGATCAGTTGACTGGGGGTGAGTGCTTGCAATGTTCAACACTCCGTCCATCATCCCCTTTGGTTTTGCTATGTTCGCCCTAAGTTGGCAGGGTATGCCCAGACGTGGGTCCCTTGCTCACTTTGCCACTGGATTCAAGATAGCCTGGCTGATGACGGCTGTAAGCCAGAAACCGGTCCCAGGATGCTTGTTTCCGGTCCAGGGAAGACATGGCTTGGCAGTTCGGGCTGGACTGTTCCAATGAGGCACAGGGTCAGACTGATTTGCATATGGCCATGTCTGAACTGGGGTGGCGGAGTGAGCTAAAGAATGATGATGGATTAAACCCAGATCAGTTGACTGGGGGTGAGTGCTTGCAATGTTCAACACTCCGTCCATCATCCCCTTTGGTTTTGCTATGTTCGCCCTAAGTTGGCAGGGTATGCCCAGACGTGGGTCCCTTGCTCACTTTGCCACTGGATTCAAGATAGCCTGGCTGATGACGGCTGTAAGCCAGAAACCGGTCCCAGGATGCTTGTTTCCGGTCCAGGGAAGACATGGCTTGGCAGTTCGGGCTGGACTGTTCCAATGAGGCACAGGGTCAGACTGATTTGCATATGGCCATGTCTGAACTGGGGTGGCGGAGTGAGCTAAAGAATGATGATGGATTAAACCCAGATCAGTTGACTGGGGGTGAGTGCTTGCAATGTTCAACACTCCGTCCATCATCCCCTTTGGTTTTGCTATGTTCGCCCTAAGTTGGCAGGGTATGCCCAGACGTGGGTCCCTTGCTCACTGTGCCACTGGATTCAAGATAGCCTGGCTGATGACGGCTGTAAGCCAGAAACCGGTCCCAGGATGCTTGTTTCTGGTCCAGGGAAGACATGGCTTGGCAGTTCGGGCTGGACTGTTCCAATGAGGCACAGGGTCAGACTGATTTGCATATGGCCATGTCTGAACTGGGGTGGCGGAGTGAGCTAAAGAATGATGATGGATTAAACCCAGATCAGTTGACTGGGGGTGAATGCTTGCAATGTTCAACACTCCGTCCATCATCCCCTTTGGTTTTGCCAGGAGTCTCAGGTTCAGCACTGGGATATCTATCTAAAACAGGCAAGTAATTACGTTTGTATCGTTGGCACGATTTTTAAAGAATATTTGTAAGATTCAGAAATCGACACTTAGAAACTTTTTCAACAAAAAGCAGGCAATGATATCCTATGGAAGGAATTTCAAGTTACTGTTCAGTACGGTAAAAATTACTTTGCAGGGTCAGTACTGGGCTGAAAGATGCAGCACTGAAGTCTCTCCTGATGACAGGTGAGTAAATCGGAATTCGTTACTGTTGTGATTTTTAGGCAATATTTTAGTATTTCAAAAGTAGACATTTAGAAGAATTTTCACAGAAAACCAGTCAATGGGTCCCTATGGAAGAAAATTGAGTTAGCGATAAGTAACGTTGTGATTACTTTTCAAGGTCAGTGCTGGGCACCAAGATCCAGCACTGGGATCTCTCCTAATAGCAGGTGAGTATTTTCGTTTTAGTTACTCGGTTGATTTTAGGTGAATATTTTAAAGTTGAGAAACTCCACACTTAGAAGAATTTTCCGGTGGTGCCAGCCAATGTCACCCTATGGAAGGTAAGTGAGTTATCGGTTTTTGGGTAAGTACTTGACTGGCAAAGTTAAGGTTCTGGGCATAGACTCAGGGGTCTCCCAGGGTCAGGTAAGTACAGTTGTTTCACCCCCAGCGGCACAGGGGCGGCCGGGTGCAGAGTGAGTTAGGCCCAATGTTATCCTATGGCAGGCAGGGGGCCCTTGGTTGGTGGCTGCTGGCTAGCAGGCCACGCGGCTGTGGGGGCTGGGCTCCTGGTCACTTGCGCAGGGCAAATGGGGAAGTGGATTAGGACAGAGGTTGCACTGCCAGGGCCACTCGGGCGGCTGGGTGCTTTTGAGCCTTCGGGCGCTCAATGTTAACCAATGGAGATCTTGGAAGGTGAACAAAGGCTGCAGGCTGCAGGCTCGGGGACGGTGACTCTTCAGGAGCGACCAACACTTCGAGAGGTAAGTTGGGGTCTTGGAGGATAGGTAGACACCCAGGAGTTGGGCACAGGGGGCCGTGGGCGCCGGGTGCAGGGGTGTCTTTTGAGGTCGGGAAATCTTACCCCCTGCTGGTCGCGGTTGGAGGGGTCCCTTGTCCTGAGGCTGCAGGCGTCGTCTGGGTCGTCGAGGAGGGTCCTTGGGCACTGGATTCCAGGTCAGGATCGCCGGGGACGTCCTCAAAGTCTTTGTTCACTCAGGCACAGGCTGGTCTCGGCGGGTGCAGAGTGTGCAGGTTTCGCGGTTCCGTGCCAGGGCCGGGTCTTTTGTAGTTTTTCTTTTGAACAGTACCACTGCTCGTGGGAGTCCCTGGGTTGAAGGCTGTGGCACAGAAGTCAGGTCCTCCGGAGTTTTTGAGGTTGCTGAGGCCGGGGTTCCGCAGGAGCAGGTTCGGAGGTCGACAGGCCGGTAGGGCTGGGGCCAAGTCAGTTGTCGTCGTCTCCTTGTTAGAAGCAGCACGGCTGGTCTTCTTGCTTCGTCTTCTCTTCTTGTTTCGGATTCGGGAACTGAGGAAGGAAGGTTCAGGGAGCCCCTAAATACTGAATTTAGGGGTGGTTACAGGTAGGTAAGGGCAGGGACCAATGGGTCCCGTCCCTGGGGTGGGTACACCCCCTATTCTGCCACTCTCCAGTGGGAGGGGGGCAGGAGCCTGTCCCTGGTTGGCTGGGTCCCCCCCATCCTCAAGATGGCGGGGACTCGAGTTTGTGCTTCACCTCGCCTCCCCCACCTTAGGGGTGGAGTTGGCAGAGGTGGGCACAACCCATTTCCTGCCTCTGGTTTTCCCACCGGTTCTCCCGCCAGAAGTGGGGGTAGAACCAGTGGGGATCAGTTTGCTGGGAGCAGCAAACGGTCTGGGGAAGCTCAAAAGGCGGCAGGCCTTTGAAGCTTCCCCTGCCCATCCTGGGGGAGGAGGCTTTGGCACCTCGCCCCAGGATGCGCATTGTTTCAGGCTCCTGAGAGCAGAGGCTCTCGACCCAGGGGTCCAGAAACATGTCTGGTGGTGGCAGCCTGGGCAGCCACTCAGTCCGGACACTGGAGGTCGGGTTGGTTTCAGGGGGCATCTCTAAGATGCCCTCTGGGGTTGTTTTACATGAAATCCCACACTGGCATCAGTGTGGGTTTAATGTGCTGAGAAGTTTGATACCAAACTTCTTAGTTTTCAGTGGGGCCATTATGGTGCTGTGGAGTTCGTAATGACAGACTCCCAGCACCATATACTCTTAATGGCAGCACTGCACTTACAATGCCCAAGAATGGACTTGGGCACTGTAGGGGCACAGGGCTCATGCCTCTGTGCCCTCACCACTGACATAGTGCACCCCGCTAGAGGGGTGGCTGACCTAGGCCAGGGCAGTGGCTTGTAGGCATGGCACACAGGGATGTGTGCCATGTCGACTCTTCACTTTTGTTCTGCACCAAGACACGCAGCCTGCAAAGGCAGTGTGTGTGTGTGTAAAGGTACAGGGTCCCTAAGGGTGGCACAACAAGTGCTGCAGCCCTTAGGGGCCTTCCCTTTTCACAGTGCCCTGGGTACCCATGGTACCATTTACCAGGGGCTGACCTGTGGCCAGGGATGCCAATTGGGTGTAGGCATCAATGCAGTTTTAGGGAAGGAACACAGGCCCTGGGTACCTGGTTGGCAGGAGCCCAGGGCACACTCAGTCAAAGCACATCAGCAATTCAGCAAAAAGTGGGGGCATACCATGCAAGAAAGATGGCACTTTCTCACACTAACCCAAACTGAAAAAGACCTTTTAAACAAAGGCCTCTGCTTCGTACCTACAGCAAACTTGGACAAGTTTCGCCTAAATTGCGAAATGGCAGACTTCTTTCGGAAATTGAA
Source organism: Calotriton arnoldi (assembly GCA_963921515.1). NCBI lineage: Eukaryota > Metazoa > Chordata > Amphibia > Caudata > Salamandridae > Calotriton > Calotriton arnoldi. The sequence goes on from CAWUFW010025548.1 coordinate 19,276, forward strand.
GTTGAAGGCTTTTTTCGCTAATCAACCAGCGATCGAGAATACTCCGGAACAAAACGCTGGAGACACGGATTTCAAAATTAAATCCAAATTCATACCACCACCAAGCACAATCCCTTGTGAACTAACTACTTTTGAACAAGCAGTTTTCAAAGATATTGAGAACCTCCCGAACAAAAAATCTTCAAAAATACGAGTAAAAGAGAATTCGAAGCTCTGGTTACACTGAGGAACAACGACAAAATTATAATCAAGCCAGCAGACAAGGGCGGAGGAATAGTCCTACAGAACAAAGAGGATTATCACAAAGAATGTTTACGTCTACTGAACGATAGACGTAATTACTTACCCCTACGAGAGGACCCGACAGACAGGTTAAAATCAATCATTAATAACCTGGTAAACACAGCAGAAGTTCAAGGTGATATCAGCAAAAAGGAAGCTCAATTCTTGACTACCACCACCAGTAAAATTCCGTATTTCTATACCATCCCTAAAGTCCATAAAAAAAAAGTACCACCACCAGGACGCCCGATAGTATCGGGTATCGGATCGGTTTTAGAACCACTCTCAAAGTTTTGCGATTTTTTCTTACAACCACTGGTCAAGGCTACCTCTACTTACCTACAAGACACAAAAGACCTCCTGGTACAGATAAAGGATTTACAATTCAACCCAAATACGGCTTTTCTGGTAAGCCTTGATGTAGAAAGCCTCTACACCAGCTTGCCACAAGACGATACCCTAAAAGTTCTAGAATCCTCCCTGAATGAGGGCACATGGGAATTTGTAACACCAAAATCCTTTATCATGAAATGCGCTGAACTTGCACTAAAGGAGAACTACTTTGAATATGAAGGCCAACTATGCCTGCAAACGTACGGCACTTCAATGGGCAGCACATTCGCCCCAAGTGTAGCTGGGCTGTACGTTTTTAACTTCAAAAAAACCTACCTGTTCAATCCCGGCACACCACTTGCACAGCACATTCTTTTTTATAAAAGAAACGTAAATGACATCCTCCTAATCTGGGAGGGAACAGAGACATCCCTAAATGATTTCCTTAGTTGGATAAATGAATGTGATACCAACCTAAGATTTACCAGCACAATCAGCAGAAACTGCATCACTTTTCTGGACCTAGATTTTGCCCACTCCAACGGCAAACTGGAGACAAAAAATAATTTCAAAAATACTGCCAGAAATTCCCTACTACACTATACGAGTTTTCATCCGCGAACACTGAGGGAGAACTTACCTTATGGACAATATCTGCAACTGCGCAGAAATTGTAGCAGTATAGTAGACTTCAAGAACCAAGCTCAAGGGCTAACCACTAAGTTACAACAACGAGGGTACCCTGACAGAATCACAAACAGAGCAAAAAAACGAGCACGCTATCAAAACAGAGACGGACTATTGGAACAAGTCCCCAAAGACAATACCAGTATCCCCTTGACATGCGTAACCACCTACAACCCAGTTTACTGCAAAGTAGCAAAAATCATACAAAAGCACTGGCAAATTCTAAACACTGGGAATCGACAATGAGAAAAACCACTCTTTTCATATAAAAGAGGTAAAAGTCTAAAAGACAGCCTGGTTCACACAAGACCGCAACAACTGAAAAAACCAAAAAACACTATACACACCGTATGGGGTCTCCCCAGGGTCACTGGCCATTACCCTTGCGGTGATTGTAGTGTGTGCCATCTAACCCGACAAACCAAAACTCTTAATCTAGAAACGGGCAAAGTATGGGAGATACGCACACACACGAACTGCAACACAGACAATGCCATCTACCTCATTACCTGCCCATGCGGATTGAGGTACATAGGCATGACGAGCCGAAAAATAAAAACAAGAATCTGTGAACACAGAAGTACAATTCGGTGCAAAAGAAACACAACCCGCATGACAAATCACTTCCTGGAACAAGGTCACACTACGAATGATATGGAGTGGGTTATAATTGAACATCTAGAAGTAGGAGGTGCCAATATCCAACAACAGCTGCTGGAAAAAGAACAACAGTGGATTTATCGTCTGTCAACCCACATAAGAGGTTTAAATGATAACATAGCATGGAACTGTCTAAGCAGACAGTAAGATCAGCAGCATACTGTACATTCCACTAATCACAGTTCAAAAATTATAACTACGAACATGATACAATCCACTTGACCATGCAGTGAAAGTATCGACCAGAGTTATGATATGAGGGTGCCATTTTGAAGTACCACAACAGAGATTTCTCTGAACCCTACCACGCCTATAAGCAAACGAACGACCTATTATATCCATTGTGATTATATATATTTTTTCTGAAAATAATTTTGCTTTAAACATGCCGTTTATGTCTCACGGCTCATAGTATCATCCGGCACCATCACGTAATACCATAGCACTGCACAGCGCTATTAGAAGCAGTCGCGTTTTTAAGGGGAACAGCCCATTGCCCCAAAAGAAATAACAGTGCCTCTCCGGCCCCTCGCAGCACGTTACCTTGCTGCGTCGCGCTAGTAGACCAGTCGCGCATTAAGATTAACTAATAAGCAGTCTAGTGCTCCGAGTAAGGAGACGTTGTTTCCACGTCCTCACGCACCACGTTATCGACCTGGGTGCTCGACTAGCCAATAACATTTAAAGACACGAAGGCTACTCTTCCCTTGAGGCACATCCCGTTGCAAGGGAGACCGAAATAGGTGCTTTTGCGGGCGAGCTCCGAGACAAAGTAAGGTTTTTCCATGTTGTAATTCAGAGGGGCACAAGCTTTTCACATTAGTGTTTTCATACCCGCCATTTACGGACCTAGACTGTTCATCTAATTGCTTCCATTTTTACGTAGAGTTAAATATAGGAACTCACCCCTCCCTGGAACGAAGCGGCCGAAAAAAAACGTGACTAACGTAAATTATACGGCAATATCCAGGTTTTTTTTTTTTTCTGTTTCACAAGAGAAAGCCGACATTAACTGCATGCGCAGTGCGCCAGCTCAGCCACGCACAGAAGCGGCTACCTAACCGCTAAACTCTGTCACTATCACTTATATTTAAAGCGAATAGTGACACTTCACGTGGCGCGCAGTCGTAATAAGAGGAAGTGAAACTTCTCGCAGCGCGCGCCTACAATAAAAAGAAGTAGCATGCTCACCACATCTGGGCGAAAAGCATGCTCGTCAAACTGCAGCCAACATCGCACATCTCACGGCGGCTGTTGACATAGGGTGCTTCGCACCTTTAGACCGGTTTTTTATTACAAACATGTCCACCATAGTTGCAATTAAATGTGTATTGCCTGCATGTGTATGAGTGTCCTTGCACGTATGAGTGACACTGAGTTTTTAAGCACCATTTGGGCAATAACGGAATGGCAGTTAAAAACCATACAGAGCCTATGCTTACAAACGTTCTCATATATGTTACATGTTGTACTGTCCTGTCTATTCTCTTTTTACAGGTATTTTTCCATTGATGGACCCTACAACAAGGTTTGTCCATCTCAGCATGACATGCACACCTTAGCGCGTGTGCTAAATATGCATTGACACGTGGTGATAATTTTTACCACTCACTTTTTCACTTGACACCACTATTCACTAGAGAGGTCCTGACGAAAGATCCTTTATTTTTACCGTGATCTGAAACATGTTGACCAAGGGATAATTCAGACACAACTAGTAGCTCTGACATATTATCCATCTCGTTTATTCAATTTTTTTAATATACCCTGGGCCACTGGGAATAAAGTATTGGTTAGTGAGGTTCCCAGAGGTATTTTTAATTCTAATTTCACTGCACTTTATCACTTCATCACACATAACACCTCAAAAAAACCCTCTCCACTGTAAACAGGTGTCGTAGCACAGCTGGGTAGCATTCGGCTACCCAGCTGGGAACCCGATGATGAAGCATGACACCAGCTAGGTTGGTGTGTGAGGGTTCTTTTAAAAGCCCATTCGGTGCCCTACACTAATAGGGTGATCCCACCACTCTTCAGTGGTCCGTCTCAGTTGTTTATTACATTATTATTTTGGGACAAGGACGGCCTACATACTGTCCTAACTCTCCCCTTTGTTTACTCTAGTTTTATTTATTACATTAAGCTTTATTTTTCTAACTTGTTGAGGGATTTTTTTTTGGGGGGTGGGACGTTTTCACTATTTTACTGTGTTGCATAAATACTTTACATATTGCCTCTAAGTTAAGCCTGATTGCTCTGTGCCAAGCTACCAGGGGGTTAAGCACGGGTTAATTTGGGGTTTGCTTGTGCCTCCCCCTGAGAAGGATTGTGGTTGCTGCTTGACCAGGGCTCACACCAGAGTCAATCAATAACCCAATTTCTTACACATGGTTAAGCTTGTGCTTTAAAAGTGTTATTTGTGAAGGGTTGTGTAAGCCTGCCAAGGGTGAGAATCGCCAAAACTGAAGAAATCAGAACAGGGCTGGGATTCAAAACCTGCATGTTTTTCTGGGCTCAGTTATAGTCTGGCTTCATCCTCGTCTGTATCGAGCTCGAAAAGAACAGGGGGAAAAAGACAGCCGGGCGCGTTAGCCAAGAACGCTTTTCATGCTGACACTGGATGAAGGGGACCCCCATGACCTGAAGACAATTGGCAGCCATGGCCCAGAACTAATTGGCAACTATGAATGACCCGGAACTGGAAGGGACTTCAGAAAAAAATACTGATCGCACTTCAGAACATATAAACCGCAGCATTTTAATTTTGGTAACTGAAGTGCTTTTATTTGCGTTTATTTTCTTGTTGCATTTCTTTTATTTTGAAGTTTAAACAAGGCTTCGAGAAGGAAGCCAAGAAATCTCCCCTGTATGGCAGGTTTTCTTTATATGTCCGTCCTGTCCAAGTGAGTCCACCTAATAAGTTTATGGGGACGAGAGGGAAAAAAGTGAGAAAATCTGAAGGGTGCAGACAGCAGAAGGGGAGGCCGCGCGCACAGAGAGGGAGAAAGGGGACCCGTAGCCGGATGAGGGGAGAACAAAGGAGTGTGATGTGTGAGGGCGCAATCAAGAGAACACCTAGCACCACTCAAACTACGCACCAGGCACCATGTCCACGCGGTAATCTCTGTTTTTCCCACCAGGGTATAAATCGGTTGCAAAAATATACGTGGAGGAAATGCTACTTCTGCAGAGATGTTTTTGCACCCGGCTTTGCCTGTGTTGTGTCTAAATGAACCCCTTCCAGCTTCGTTCAGGCTTTTGTGCCAAACCATGAGATAAAAGCCTGGGGCGCAGTTCCTGTTGAGCCAGGATTTAATATTTCTTGCTAAAAATTGACACTTGCAGGCAGGCATGCATAGTGTTTCTGCTAATGCCAGAGCAGGCTTTTTTCCCCCTTCTTTACAACAGCTTAGTTATGGCTGTCGGTATAAGACAACATATTGGAGTGGTCTGTTATTACTCGACTCGATCAGACCGTGAATGGTTTACAGCATGCCGTGGGGGTACTGTCCCCCTACTCACTTGCCAAAGATGTTAAAGGTTATCTTCATAGTTCTCAAATTATTTGGTTTGGCAATTCAACATTCGGTGGCTTCTGGCATTTGGACAACAAGCGCCTCGAAGCGGGTTCCTACTATCTTCATCCTGGTATTTTATTTGATAACAAGCTTAACAGGAAACTTACTTTTGAATACCGGACACGGTCCTACAGAGTACCACATATTGCTCAATTAAATTTGGACTTGTTTTTTCGAGGATATTTATTGCGCCCACAAAAAGAGTTCAGACATAGACAACGCCACGCCTGCATTAATGCCCCGGTTACTTACCGGTAATCTTCATTACTCCGAGTATAGTCTTCCTCGCCACATGATTAACGAAGTGAGCTTCAGCTCCACACCAGAACCCTCCAAAGCAAAAGTTAGCCTCCCATGCCTCTCATCCCTTCCCAACATGGCCGACCCCTATCACCCCTGACCTCTATAAGAGGCGGGTCGGCCCAACCCTTCAGCCTGAAACTATCAAGCACAAACATGAAGCCGATAGCCAGACAGGGAGGGAAGGGAACTCATGTGGCGAGGAAGACTATACTCTGAGTAATGAAGATTACCGGTAAGTAACCAGGGCATTTCCTCCTCGTAAGTCTTCCTCGCCACATGATTAACGAAGTGAGCGCATACCAAAGCCAAGCGGCTTCATGGAAACTCACAAGAAGCCAACGGACCAGAAGGGGATGCCAAAGAAGCAGGGCAAATCCAAAAAACACAGACGAGTGGAAGGAGCCACCCAAGGGAGAGGCAACCACAAGCAGGAAGAACCAGCCCGGGACAGCGAGACACCGGGAGGGCCGAAAGACCCGGACCCCCGAGACCCATAGGGCCGCCAGAAAATCCACCCGAACCAACGACCGAAGGAGGACAGATAAGGCACGGAACCAGACCGTACGGCCAGGCAGAGCCCCAGACTCCCCCGTCCGGCCTCCTGTAAACCCACGGCTCGCTAAAGCAGAGCCCAACCGGCCCAGACACCGGGGGAAGGAAGGAGGATGGTCCCAGAGTCCTAGGGCCCGCTAGAGCAGGGCCACCAACCAGGGACCCCAGTTCCAGCTACAGCAGGAACCACTTACCTGAAACACACCCTGGAGAATCTGCAGCGCAGAACCAAAAAAACAGGCTGAAGGGTTGGGCCGACCCGCCTCTTATAGAGGTCAGGGGTGATAGGGGTCGGCCATGTTGGGAAGGGATGGGAGGCATGGGAGGCTAACTTTTGCTTTGGAGGGTCTGGTGTGGAGCTGAAGCTCACTTCGTTAATCATGTGGCGAGGAAGACTTACGAGGAGGTAATGTAGAGTTCTCACACGTCACTCTGGCTGACAGCTCTGTTTAAGACCCTTATTGGCGTAGGTCCTTGGTTCTGAGGAATGTGCCCCCTTTAGAACGTGTAAGACTCGAGCTTAGTATGACGTCTTCATTTATAAGGCATTGATTTAAACTCATCGCGGCGTTGGTTTTATTCACCTGCACATGCATCATGCGATGCTCTTTGTCCATGCACATTTTCTAATCTGATGAAGGGGGGTGGTGTTAAATACTGTAAGTACACCCCTTTTAGGTTTGCTTGGTTGCTGCTGATAGGTCTTGCAAATGTTTTTGTGGACACTTTCTAAAACTGACCCCCCTCTTTCAGTAGACTTCGCTATTTACGGATCGTTTCAGTTTGGAAACCAAATTTTCTTATTTGTATTTTTTCTTCTGTAGTCGTGTACCGGTGATCAATTTCTATGAAGATCTTTTTGATCACACTAAAATGATGTCATTAATGCAGCTTATTTAAATCAATAGCCTTCTTCTTCAAGCAAACCGAGGCTCCGCACATGCTTGATTTTGGGGACAGTAGTATACAAACAGCTCAGAATACATTCAAATACCTGGGAGTGCATATATACCGGACGCAGCAAGACACGCTACATGGTAATGTACAACGGGCAATAGCCTCATTAGGATCACATATAGCGTTCTGGATAACACTACCGCTATCTGCCCCGGGCCGCTTGGCTATAGCGAAGATGGTCATGCTGCCTAGGGTGTTGTATTATTTTACAACAATCCTGACACTAATTGCCATGAAAGTGTTCAAGGTACTAGACTCACTGCTGATAGAGCTAGTATGGGGGCTAGGAAGGCGTAGGGTGGCGCTCAAGAAACTAACACTGTCAACAATAGAAGGTGGAATGGGAGCTCCAGATTTTAAGGCCTACTTAATGGCGAGCCAGCTGCAATGGCTCTCATACTGGCTAGCAGGCCGAAATCTGCAACAAATCGGATACACGCCTAGAATGCTAGAGCAGGGCAAATTACATGCCAAATTGCACAGCCCGCACCCAATTAATACCACAGACTCCCCGCTATTGCAGATAGCATTGAGATATTGGAGATATGCTGTAAAATATACTAAACCGCATCTACCTTAAGTGCCGAACACCCCGTTGTTGGGACTGCCAATACCAACGGGAACTGTTACGCAGGGACAATTGACTGGTTGGGAGGCGGGAGGAATAACAACAGTAGGGGCAATGTTTCAGGAGGGTACACTGATGTCACACGCAGACTTTGTCAGCGCTAATGGGCTACCGGACACTTTATTCCTATTGCACGCAGGGTTATCGCACTGTGTGCGTAGGGAATGGGCCCCTGAAGGGCAAGAACCACCAACAAATAGACTAGTCTACATGCTGTATTTAATGGGGAACGGCAGGCACTTGACAAACTGGCTGTTCGCGGGCATTAGAGAAACACAGGCTTCTCCATTGGGGACTTTGCGTGAGAAGTGGGAGGCAGACATGGACATAGAACTGACGGATAGTGAATGGGCGTCTCTCCTGGCCTACCTGAAAGTAGTGTCGCGTAACGCACAATTTAAATTTATCCAATACTTAATCATGCAAAGGGCATATCTAACTCCACACAGAATCCACAAAATGTTCCCCACAGCATCATCAATCTGCCCGAGATGAATAGAAGAAGATGCAGGGTTTGTACATATGATATGGGCATGCCCAGCACTCACACACTACTGGACACAGATAGACAGTGCTTAATTTGAGCCGGGGCTTTCCGGTGCTAAGCACTGTCACTTAATTGGTTTCCGGTGCTCCGCACCGGCACTTAATTGTCAACAGCATACTGAAAACAGTCCACCACATGGTGGCGTTGTGCATCTAATTTAGAGATGAGCAGAACAACGGTAGTTTAGGAATACAATATACATTTAAATTGCTAATACCTGCCTCCCCAGCCATTCCTTTAGCTTTGGGGACCTGAAATAATCTGAACTGTCACATTTACATGCGAGAGAGATGGTTAGTAGTTGTTTTGGCAGCTATGACAAGGGCGATAAGTGGTGCAAGCTGCAGTGGCCTCCTGGTCATAGCCCTGGCACTTAATATTTTACAAATTAAGCACTGCAGATAGAGCAGGTGCTAACGGATGTGGTAGGCGGGCAGACCTGGAATACGGCAAAGAGCTGCATATTAGGGGTGTATCCTAAATCGAAGGGGTATAAAGTGCAGGCATGATTTGCGAACTTAGCACTACTGCTAGCAAAGAGGCTCATTACTAGAAGGTGGAAGGCAGCAAGACCGCCAAAAATAGAGGCATGGAAGGAGGAAGTAGTGAAGTGGAGCCTAGCCGAAAGCGCTGCGATACGCAGGGAAGAACAGCGAGGACAGAGGAAAATACCCATTGCAATGGCCTGGGATATGACATGTGAGGCATTCAAAGCGTGGGATGGGACCACTCAAGTGGCAGAAGAGAATACGGATGTCATGGCATAGACACTGCCGCTAGTCATTCAAGCGTTGGTGATGGATCATTGGGGTAATCCCACAAGTAGAAAAGTTAGCAGGGTAGAGAAGTGTAAATTGCACAGGTGTGTACTCAAAATGTACTGTAGAACACTGTACAGCGCAACCAGCTCTGTTGTTAAGTACCATGTACATAGAAGTGTTCTGGTGGGTATACTTGGGCGAATACTGGCTGGGATTCCAGTTAGTTAACTGCGAGGTGGGAGGGGGGAGGGGTATAGGGGGTTATGTTAAGTTTAATAGATATAAACATTGCAAATTCAACTTGCAGATCTTGGTACATGCAGGAAGGAAACAAAAGTTGTACGGCAGACTAAGGGTACAAGAATGTGAGCACTATTATGTGAGACGTGACTAAGATTGTAAATGCATAATCCAGAATGCTTGTGCTATAGCCCGTAATTGCAGAATTATATATTAGTGATGTCTTAAAATAAGTGTATGCATGCTTGTTTGAAAAATGCAATAAAATCTGTGCTAAAAAAAAATAATTAATGCAGCTTATTTTTGGTCACATTGTGACGTTGGCCAAGATCTTCAAAAGCTACTTGTCCTCGAATCCTTTTCTTTGCTTTTGTGGCCTGGAGAAAACTTTAATTCTGGTCTTATTGTGCTGCACGTATCTGCTTTTTGCCGTCAAACCTACCGGGACATAGTTATCAACAGTGCACCAGGTGCACTGGGGCACAGGGGCCAGTAGGGCCCCTGAACCCAGATTATGGCTTCATTTGACTCCCCACATGGCGGCCAACCCATTCTTCTTGCTTGTACTAGTTGTTTATCTACTCGGCTTAATCATCTATGTATCTTATTATTGCATTCGCTATGTGATTCTTTTTTTGTTTTTTTTAAACACCAAATAAAATAAAACATTAGCATAAAAGCAGTGTGAAATACTGCTATTTGCGCCAAACTTGTAATAGGTGCAACAATAAACAGAAAAAAAGATTTGTAATTGATTTATACTTTGCACTCAGCTCTAAATGAGCCATAAATAAAACACTACTCAGCACTATTTCTTCTCTGAAACCTGTCCTCCAAAAAACTATATTTCCCTTTCTCACCAGCCCCCAGGAGGAACCTAATAGTACCTCAACACTGTCTCTACACTAATGGCCTCATCTAGAGAAGGTTGGAGCCATGAGGGGGCGCTATGCTTTCGGTAATTGCGTTGCTACAATGGTTGTCATGCTATTACCGTAAATGTAAAATGGCATGGGGTGTAATAAGCAGAAACAGCTTTCAGCATCTTCTCCTTATAAAGGTGTATGTTGACACCAGCTTTATACTGGCGCCAAGAGGCGCCGATTTGCTGTGAGGTGGTAGTTGGGCGTTTCTTCAAGCGGTAATACCATGTTTCTTTTAAACAGATAACTTGTATTAGATGCACTTGTCACACATTAAACATGTTTTTTCCAGACTATTAACCTTCTCTAAATGAAGGCCTGAGAGCACACCTATGTACTGTAATAACTATTATTAAAATTATAATTGTGCTCAATTTGAGGACGCGCCAAGGATGGAGTGTAGACGGTACAGGCTACATAAAGGCACACGCAGGTAATAGAACATAACTACTCATAACACTCGTGCCCTGCGGTATTCTACAGGTTGCATGACTGATATGGCACATATCACGGAAGCAGATCGTAATAATGTTTGAAATGCTTCAGGGGACCTCCTTTTGATGCGTGCCTCTCGGGCTGTGTGCCGGCGGTGCTGTGTGTTTCTCTTTAAATGCCTGGTGATATACTGTATCCTGCAGGACACTGGCCTGCTGCCCCCGCCGCCATACAGAAGCCGAGGGTAGGAATGTGCAGTCCGCTCCAACCCTGGCCCAGCTGCCAACCCTCTCACGTGCCCTCTGATCGCCTCCAGATGTGGGGCGGAAGGAGGTAGCGCGCGCACACAGCTGCACGAGGGACTCCCAGCCGCTGGACCAGAGAGGGAGCTGCCGAGCCGAGGAGCGCCACTGGCGGCACCTGACTAGGGAGGAGAGGAGCCGGGTACCGGGCGCGTGGGACCAGGGGCGAGCGATCGAGGCACTGTATGCTGACAGGATGCGCCTTCAAGCCCTGCTTCTCCTCGCCTTTTATTACGGCGTAGAGGCAAAAGTCTCCAGCAAGTGGACAAGAGGTAAGAATAAAGGCTTGGTATACTGGGCATCTCGGTGGGTTTAGTGCCTGCGGCCACAGCCGAATAAAACGTAAGGAGCAAGCCAAGTGCATTTTTCTTTGCAGGTGTTTTTGATTAATATATTTAATATGCTGCTCGTTATCCGTACATTTTTTTTTATCGACAGTTTGTTTGTACTTTTTTAGTCTTTTTATACATTGTTTTCAAATAAGTGAGATCAATAAAATAACTCTTCATGCCCATTCAGTCCGTGACATCTTTCCACACGAGTATATGGATGGGGGTTTAAAATCTATGGTCATGTATTTATTTTCTATCTATTCATGTACTCGTTTAGTTGTGTACTTTAATTGATTTATTATATGTATGGTGCTTTGTATAGGCTTCAATCACTGCGATGACTGAAAAGGGACTTTAACCTCCATGTCCATTCTTTTCTTGGCTGCTGATTCTCTGGAAAGAACCTCCAAAGATTAGAACAATTTCCAAATCCTTGCCCATTCAAATATTGGCATCTTTATTCAAACCAATCATCTGACGATAAGGAGGGATTTGAGAACTTGGGTCTATTTTAGCATTTGGCCACTTTGTGAAGGGAATGGGAAGACTGGCTCTAACCCTCTACTCCTTCAAGTAGTGGGCACTCACTGAAAATATCGTGGAAGAATGTGCACCTCATGCCCATTCTATTCTCAGCCTCTCTCTCTGAGCACCATCATCAGAGAAGCAAAGGGGTCAGAACCCATACTCCTTCCATTCTTTTTTTTTTATATAAATCTTTTTATTATCATAACAGAGCAGAATCATATCTTTAAATTGTCATTATTACATACACAACCAAGCACCACTACACCCCACCACAGGGCATCCCCAATGAACCCTGCCGGGCCACTGTCCCCTGTACCCACGGTTATTTTGATAGTTCCATCAGGTGGTCTCTGAGTGAATCATGGAAAGAATTGTTTCACCCAGAGGAGGCGTACATGGGTTCCCCCTAAATTCGTTCCATTTGTTCCAAATTTTTCCCCCCTTTTTGGGGCATCCTCTTTTTACATAGACAGTTTTCTCCGCCACCATGCACCAGTCCATATCTCTCTTCCAGTCACAAAGCGTGGGCGGAGGGGTAGCTCCCCATGGGCGCGCTATATTTCGTTTTGCCAGCATCAGACCCAGGGTTACCCAGGTTTGGTCCGCTTGCCCCAGGTTTGTATCCTCCCACACATTCAAAAGGCACCATTTGGGCAAAAGTGTAAGCTCTTCTCCCACCACCCCCGACATGCATGACACTATCCTCTGCCAGTAGTTCTGAATCGCCCGACACTTCCATGTTATATGGTAAAATAACCCCACTTCCCCACACCCTCTGTTACAGGTTGCTTCTGCCCTACGTCCCATTTTCACAAGTGTGGTGCAGGAAATGTATACCCTGTGCAATATTTTGAGCTGGACTAGTCTGAACCAGGCCCTGATTGCTACTACCCTCGGAGAGGCTAATGCTTCAGGCCAGTCCTCCTCTTGCAAGTCAGGTATGTCTAAACCCCAGCGAACTTTCAGGACTTTAGGCGTGTCTGGTAAGTTATTAATCAGCTTTCGATAAGTGAGTGAGATTGCCTTTCGGGGCAGGTGTTCTTCGAGGAGTCTACATTCCAGAGGTGACGACTCCGGGATCTCAGCTCCCCGGGGCACTGCTGCCTGTATGACATGACAGATTTGCAAGTAGCGGAAGTGCTCTGTCCAGGACAATTCAAATGTTTTTTGTAACTGTTCGAACGATACCATGTCTACACCCGTGTGGAGGTCTCCGAACCTCGAAATTCCTATTAAGTCCCACCTAGCAAAACCTTTTCTTATTTCTGAGGCCCCCAGTTGTTGGGATTCCCAAAGTGGTGTGGCTTTGGTGAGCCTTTTTTTCCACCCCAGTTTGGAGAGAGTCGAGTGCCACTGGCGAACCGTCACCGCCGTGGGGCCCTCAAGTGTTAGTCGTCGTGGTTCAGTATAGAGCGCAAGGAGATACCATCTCGGCTGCAGTACCAGCCGGTCCATCTGGTACGCCGGCTCTGTTAACGGTTGGTGGACCCATTGGTTTACTGTTGGAAGTTGAGCTGCCCTATAATATGTTTGGATGTGTGGCAATGCGATCCCCCTTCGTACCAACTACCGGTCAATTTATTGAGGGCGATCCATGGGGGGCCACCATCCCACATGAGGGAGTGCACCTCACTATCTATCAAATTAAAGTATGAGTCCTGAACCGGGAAGGGCGTATTTTGTAATACGTATAGAAATCTCAGCAGAGCCATCATTTTAAACAGCTCCGCTCTACCGAGGAGCGAGAGTGGGAGGGCTCGCCAGTGGAGAACATCGCTTTTGAGATGTTCCAGAGGAGGTTGTAGATTCTGGGCCTGAAAGCACGCTTGATCCGCTGTTACAAAGATGCCCAGGTATCGAAATCCATCTGTGGCCACCTGTGCCTCGCAATCCACCAGCAGCTTCGGCCTCTGCCCAGCAAGGACAAACACTACAGACTTGGCCCAGTTGATCCTATATCATGAGTAGCGTCCGAACGTTGCGAAGATGCTTAGTATTCTTGCTATGGAGGCCCTGGGGGATGCTACATATAGAAGAATATCGTCAGCGTACAACAAAATCCCATCCTCCCAGTCCTCCCACCAGCGCAACCCACGCATTATCTATGCCGCCACTGGTTCGAGAACTAACGCGAAGACCAGTGGGGACAGGGGGCATCCCTGTCTTGTGCCACGTTGCAGCAGAAATATACATTGACCACTCACCATTGACCACTACTTGTGCCTGCGGTCCTGCATATAAGAGGCTGAGCCACAATATAAACCGTGGTCTAAATCCCATTCGTTTGAACACCGCCATCATGTATGGCCACTCGACTGTATCGAAAGTCATCCGAGCATCTAAGGATAGTACCGAGGAGTCCTCTCTGATTCTGTGGGCAGATCCCATGACGCCATGAAGATGCCTGAGGTATAGGGAGGTGTTGCGTCCTGGCATGAATCCAGATTGGTCTGGGTGGACCAAGGTCGGGAGCACAGGAAGAAGTCGCTGAGCCAATAGTTTCACCAGGATCTTTGCTTCTGCAGTCAGCAACGTAATTGGCCGGTATGACGTACATTGGTCCCTTGACTACCCATACTCCTTCCGTTCTTGCCTGCTCTCTAAGAGGGATCAGGGAGGGGAAAGCAGACTCAAATTCAGTTTAGTTGTGCATTTGTGTTTTTTATTGATTGGTTTAGCTTGTCTCTTTGTTATGTCATCACTGCTAAAGGTTGAAGCAGTGTTTAGCCACAATGCCGTTTCTATCCCTGCCCTCTGGCTCTATCCAAACATAACCTCCAGTAGAGAGTAAGGAACCTGCTAGGTTCTCTGCCCATTCTGTCACTGGCCTCTGTCACCTTGGATTGCTGTTTTGGTTTAAAAAGGAGTTTAGATATCACTGACTCAATCATTGGCCTCCCATTGCAAAATTAATCAGTAAAGAAGGTAGAAAAGGTCATATCTCCCTCCAGCCCCTTCTATCATTACCATTCCTCTGGGGTCGGTATCTTTGGACCGTGTGGGATGTGTGCATTCAGACGACGTGCCCAGTCAATGCTAAAAAGACGGATGGTTTGGATTCTTACAAAGTCAATCTGTGGCCACCTTTGACGGTACTTCCTCTAGTGGTGAAATATGATCTCAGTTTTAATGCCGAGACCACCTGTGACCGCTGTGAAACTAGATCTTCTCGAGTGGTGAAGGAGCAGTCCAGTCTATGGACTTAATCTGTCTGCGGCCTCTCGCTAAAGGGGTCTCCTCGAGGGATAAGACGAAAAATGAACCTATGTTCCCAGGAAACCTGTGCCCTCTCTGTGGCAGGACAACCCCAAGGGGCTGAGGAAAGAACTAGCCTCTTGCCCATTTCACCTGAAACCTCTCTTCAATTGGACTCCGATAGTGTCATCTCGTCTGTCTGAGGCCTCTCCTTGACAGGCCATCCCTTCTCTGTGAAAACCCGTTCTTTGCTCCCTGTACTCCTATGGCCTCTCTATAGCAGGACCACCTCTAGGCGTGAGACGCCCTAGTTCATCTCTGATACCTCTTTAACAGGCCCTGCTCTACGAGGGATGGGGCTGAGTCTTTAAGGCCAGGTCACCGGTGGTCTCTTTCTTTAGAGGGGCCTCCTCTGGTGGTTGTGGGACATGTGGCTGGACCACCATCTCATTCTAGAGGGGCCCATCTACAAAAAGGCCACAGAAGGGCCCAGCCGAAGAAAGAGTTCCCTTCTCATCCAAGAGTCATTTCTTAGAGATAGGCTACAGAACATATAGATCATCAAAGTCTAGCACCCTGTTATTAATGGAAAAATAATAACATAATTTCACAAATTAACTGAAGTATATACAAATGCCCCAATATAAATATGGACATCCCACTGAATGCGTACCCTACAGACAGCGGATCAGTGTCAGATTGGTTAAGTCAGAGGGGTTACAAGAAGTCGCCAGGAGGTGGTAGAAGCAGCACAGGGATAGGGATTGCAACTGCCTGTCTGTGCCCTATTGATGCCCTGTGTGTTGTTGAGATGCAGTATGACTAATGGCGCCTTGTTGAGGCCCTGTGTGTTATTGAGATGCAGTATGACTGATGGCGCCTTGTTGATGCCCTGTGTGTTGTTGAGATGCAGTATGACTAATGGCAGGCTTCAGCTGGACTTATGACTAAGGACAACCAATAGATACAACAAACCAGGCTCTAACACAAACATGAAATGACAATATGACAACCATAATAAAGTGGTCTGAGTCGAAAAATCATACTATTGTTGAGAAAGATCAAATATTATAAAATATAAGCAAGTATTAACACTCTCTACAGATATGGAATTGATATGTGCAGTCCCAGCGCTGCTTTAATGTTCAGAAAGGTTGGAACAACAATGAGATTCTCAGTGGACAACTGGCAGAGTTTTGACCTCATGATGAAAGAGAGAAGGGAGACATCTTCGATTGGTTATTGAAAGAGAGAAGGGAAACAGCTTGTCTTGTCTCTTGAAAGAGACAGAAGGAAGGCACATTGGCTTGCTGTTTGAGAAATAGAAAGGAGACATCTTGGCCTGTCATTTAGAGAGTGAGAAGGGAGACATATTGGCTTGCTTATTGAAAGAGAGAAGGGAGATATCTTGGCTTAGTTATTGAGAGAGAGAGAAGGGAGGCATCTTGTCTTGGCTATTGAGAGAGAGAAGGAGAGAGACACTTTGGGTTGTTGATTGAGAAAGAGAAGGGTTCATTCTGGCTTGGTTATTGAGAGAGAGAAAGGAGATATCTTGGCTTGGTTATTGAGTGAAAGAAGGGAGACACTGTGGCATGCTTATTGAGAGAGAAAAGGGAGACATCTGGCGTGGTTATTGAGAGAGATAGAAGACATCTTGGCCTGGTTCTTGAGCGAGAGAGAAGGGAGACATCTTGGCTTGGTTATTGAGAGAGATGGCAGACATTTTGGCTCAGATATTGAGATTATTGAGAGAGAGAAGAGAGATATCTTGGCTTGGTTATTAAGAGAGAGAAAGGAGACACCTTGGCTTGGTTATTGAGAGAGAAGGGAGACATCGTGACTTGGTGTTTGAGATAGAGAAGGGAGGTATTTTGGCTTGGTTATTGAGAGAGACTTGAGAGACATCTTGGCATGGTTATTGAAAGAGAGAAAGGAGAAATCTTGGCGTGGTTATTGAGAGAGAGAAGTGAGCTAGTTGAGTTGCTGTTGATAAAGACAGGCAGTTTCTTATGAATGCTGTTCATGTCCAGCCTGTATGCAGAGAAATTAATGTAGCCTTCTTGCAGTGGCAATGGGGAGATGTTGAGGAGGGAACAAAGGTCTTTATCAGCAGAAGGTGAAAAGCAGCATAACTGCAGTGCAGTTACCTTATATGGGGTCATCAATTTTCAAGAGAAGTCACCTTATTTATGATAAAAGCTGTGATCAACAGTGTGAGAAGCTTGGTTTCTGTTGCAGTAACCCCCCCACTTTTTGCCAGACTACTGATGCACTTTTGACTTGATGTGCCCTGGGTCCCTGCCAATCAGGTTCCCAGGGCCTGTGTTCTTTCCCCAAAACTGTACCAAACCCCAATTGGCATCTCTGGACACAGGTCAGCCCCTGGTAAATGGTACCACAGGTACCCAGGGCACTGTGACCGGGAAGACCTCTATGAGCTGCAGCACTTATTGTGCCACCCTCAGAGGCCTTGTACCTTTACACACACATACTGCCATTGCAGGCTGCATGTTTGGTGCAAAACAAAGTGAAGAGTCGACATGGCACCCATCCCTGTGTGCCATGCCTACAACCCACTGCCCTGGCATAGGTCAGTCACCCCTCTAGCTGGGTGCCCTATACCAGTGGTGAGGGTACAGGTGCATGAGCCCTGTACCCCTACACTGTCTAAGTCCATTCTTAGACATTCTAAGTGCATTGCTGCCATTAAGAGTATATGGTGCTGGGAGCTTGTCAGCACGAACTCCACAGCACCATAATGGCTACACTGAAAACTGAGAAGTTTGGTATCAAACTTCTCAGCACATTAAACCCACACTGATGCCAGTGTGGGATTTAATGAAAAATGCACTCAGAGGGCATCTTAGATATGCACCCTGAAAAATGACTAGCCTCTGGTGGGTTCCCTGACTGATACACACCAGCCTGCCACCACGAGATATGTTTCTGGACCCCTAGGGTGGGAGCCTTCGCTCCCTGAGCCCAGAAACAAAGCCTTTCCTTGGGCGGAGGTGTTCACATCTCCCCCAGGCCAGGAAGAGCCATCTGTGGCAGGGGAGCTTCAAAGGCCTGGCAGCCTTTGTAATGCGACCCCCAGCCTCTCCTCCTGTCAGGAGCAGGCCCCCTTCCTGTCTCCCATCCTTTTCAGCGGGAAGACAGGCGGGAAAAATTAGCCAGTCCAGAAGGCGTGCCCACCTCTGCCAACCCCACCCCTCAGGTGAGGGAGGCGAGGTGAAGCCCACTTTTCAGTGCCCGCCATCTTGCAGATGGCAGGCACTCCCCAATCAGGATTAGGGTTTGTGCTCACTCCCCCATGTGGGGTGAGCACACCAAGGGTGTAGTCACCCTAAGGTCAGTAGCCCATTGGCTACTGACTTCGAGACCCCTAAAACGCCCCTTAAATACAGTATTTAGGGGGCAGCCCTGAACCAAGAAGTTAGACAAGAAACCAGAAGAAGAAGGACCGAACAGCCGTGCCGAAGCTAACAAGAGGAGGATGCCCACTGACTTGGCCCCAGCCCTACCGGCCTGTCCCCACCTCGAACCTGCTCCAGCAAAATACCGGTGTGTCCAGCAGCCAGCAACCTTGAGAAACCCGGAAGACCTGCCTGCCTTCCATCCCAAAGACTCTGTATCCCGTGAACACCGGATTTGTTCAAACAACAGACTCCAGCTCTGCAAGGATCCGCGGGTCTGCACCACTCTGCACCCGACACCCACGGCCCGGGTTCGAGTGGCCCAACACCAAGAGGAGGTCTCCCCGGCGATCCTGTCCCGAGATCAGGTGACGCCTGACCTGCCTCAAGCCTCCAGCCGATGCCTGCAGCCTCAAACCGGAAGGTCCCCCCAACCGCGACCAGGAGCTTGTAAGAAGATCCGACCCTAAAAGGCACCCCTCCACCCGACGCCCCCCAGCCTTGGGTTGCCCAACCGACGGTGCCTAACCAACCCCCAAGATCCCAACTTACCTCTCCAAGTGGTGGTCGCACCCAGAAGACCTTCGTCCCCGAGCCTGCAGTGCTTTTGCAAACCGGAGATTCCCCATTGAAAGCTACAGGGCTTCCGACGCCAAAACAGCACTCTGCACCGGGCCGCCCCAGAGCTGCTGAGGGTGCACCTTTTGTGGTGTCCTAAACCCCCATTTGCGCTGTGCTTAAGTCCAGGAGCTTTGCTCCCACACCCCCATGGTCTGCTCGTCAGCAGCCGCCAACCGGAGGCCCCCTATCCCCCATTGGATAACATTGGGCCTCAGCACTCTGCACCCGGCCGCCCTAGTGCCACTGAGGGTGTAACAAGAGTGCATCCTTGACCCTGGGGGACCCCTGAATCCCCCAAGGTCAGAATACCAACTCCCACAACAAAGTACTCACCTTTGAACCGATAACACTATTTTCCTCCATAGGAGAACATTGACTGTGTTTCTATGAAAAGTTTCTAAGTGTGGAGTTGGAAAATCTATGAAAACCTTTTACAACTGTACTAAATAACAAAAACACTTTTACTTGCCTGTTTACAGGAAATGTCCCAGTGTAATATCCAGGTATACTACACTGTGTAAGAAAAGTGATCAGAAAGTATTGTACTGGTCATTTTACTAAAAAGCCCATTCAAAGTATATGTACTGTATTTCCAAAGCATTGCATTTCTCAGTAACAGTACTGTAAATCAAAACAAAGTGCATATACAATTACAACCCAAACTGTATTACAACTGTATATTTACTGCTAAGTATTTATCACTTACCTGTGCCAGGCTTGCTTGGTTCTAGGAAATAAAATAACTAAAAGAATATTTTTATACAAAAACAATTGGTCTGAAGTTCAGTCTTTGAGTGTGTGAATTCATTTGCTGACTGAGTGTGCACAACAAATGCTTAACACTG
Organism: Calotriton arnoldi; assembly: GCA_963921515.1. Taxonomy (NCBI): domain Eukaryota; kingdom Metazoa; phylum Chordata; class Amphibia; order Caudata; family Salamandridae; genus Calotriton; species Calotriton arnoldi. The sequence goes on from CAWUFW010025548.1 coordinate 39,401, forward strand.
TCCTCTGATAAAGCCTTACTGCTCGACCACACTACCACAAATAGAGAGTGAGGTGCTATCTACTTTACCTCTGCCTAGCTTTTGGGTTCCACTGGACTCTGTGCACACTATACCTCACTTTGGTATAGTATATACAGAGCCAGCTTCCTACAAGCAGGCAGCTGAAGAGCATGCACTGGTGCTATTTTACTTCAGTGCCATCATAAGGGAGATTGTAGGAGGTAGTTTTAGTGGCAGATCTCAGTAGACTTAATAGGAAACAAAATTTAGGATGACGATACTGCAGGAAAGTGTTCTTTCTGGTGGTGGAGTTCACATCCTAACTTCCTATGAGTGAAGCCTTAGTTGGGTGACAAAAGGATGCCCTCACTGGCCAAAAGGGATGTGTCAGAGGGTCATCTGAAAAAAGTATACAAACTAGCCAGGGTTTGTGAAGGGAAATTAGTTCAACAACTGACACAATTGTTCTGTAAGGGAAGAGGGGTGTCCGGAAATGTTTGCAGCTGGGAGACTAGATCCAGTTTCAGGAATCTATAGCACACACTTTGATTAGGACTCTTATAGAACGGATGTCATTAGAGACGTGGGCTTATATCTGGTTGAGGTGAGGCCAATATAACTCTAATGAACTGGACACTCCTGGAAGAAAGATTTGGTAAAAGGTAGAGATAAACAGCAAGTCATGAAGAGAAACTACAATATAATCTAGTTATTGCATTGCCCCTATAGAAATGGTGATACATGCACAGCAGAGCTCGGTGAAACTGGCAAAACCTTTCCACTGAATATTGTGTGGAATGCTCTAGACATTTCTCAAAGTCCATTGAACCCTTGCTACACCATTCAGTCTGAAGGGTTTTAGGTAATCCAGTACCTAATACTCGGAAAGACAGGGAGGCAAGGGGAGCCTTTTGCACTGATGGGTGCCTTATATCTTATGTGACCACAGCTGGGGCAGGTAGCAGAGACGTTTTAAGGAATGGGCAAAGTGGGCTCTGGCCCAGGGCCCCAGCCTTTCAAGGGGCCCCCTGATAGAGCCAGCTCTTTTCTGCAGAGAGCCCTGTCCCGATGACCTTGAATAATTATTAAACAGATTGTTTTGAATACCGATTTCCTTTAACCTCTTCGACGCTCATGACGGCTCCACGCCATCATGAGCCACGGTAGACGTGTGCTCATGACGGCGTGGAGCCGTCATAGCCCCGCCCGCTCCCTGCCGCTCCGCCTACGCGGCACTAATTCCCCGCCTGTGCGGCTCCACGCCGTCATGAGCACACGCCTACCGTGGCTCATGACGGCGTGGAGCCGTCATGAGCGTCGAAGCGCCACGCCCACCCTCTAGCCCCGCCCACGCCGCGGCCGAATTCGCGGCGCAGGGAAGGGGTTAATTTGTGTGATGGTCGATTACAGACATTTTGCAGAGAAATGTGTTTATTTTTAATGCAACATCAATAAAAAAGGTTTCTTTTAGATCGCAATAGGACGAAACATATGAAAAATGGGAGGATGTCACAGATATTATTTGTAGTAATATTAGTGTACTGCTGATGTGTTACAATATTAAAAATATAAATCACCATCCCTGAATTAGGTGTAAACACATTTAGAATGTGGGCAATTGCACCTGTATACTATCAAAGACCGGGCCAAAGAGGGCATGAAAGAGCTGAAATTGAATCATGAATTCAACCCGGTTTTGAACAGGGGCCCCCAAAGTAGGTTTCGCCCAGGGCCCCCAAAATCCTTAAGATGTCCCTGGCAGGTAGGAGACAGTCACTGCTTATTGAAAAACTGCTGCTATATCTGAAGCACGTTGTCAGTCACTGAGTCCATAACAGAGATAGTAACTGACCAGGCACCTGTCAGGTTTTACCCAGATGATTGGCCCTGAGAGAAAAAAATGTATAGTCCCGCCGAAGAGATGCATGCATGTATTTTATTTGGATCTACGGTGCAGTCTCAAACGGGTGGTGCCTCTGTGCTGTCAAGCAGCACACACATGTACTCTGGTTTGTGGTACACACAGGTCCTTGCAGGTGACATTGGGTTCTTTTTGGCGGCGTTTGCAGGTTTTCTCAAGAACAATTCATGTAAAATACCCAAAACATGTACAGGACAAGAGAATGAAGGACTCACATATGGGACTCACGTGTATTGCAGGCACCTGAGTGTGCAGGAATACCACAATTGCATATGCATTCATAGAGGTATTGCAATACACCTGCCTTTGAGCAAGGCTTACCCTAAAAAACAAATTCATTTTGATACTACAGTAGGTAGATACCAGCCCTGTGTGTCTTTAAGACCGAATGACAGGTTTGTAAGGAATGGCAGTGACGCATATTTTCATATTTGTACCACTGACGCATCTATCAATGGTCGGCAGGCCTCCCTCCTCCTGGCGAAGAATATATGATGTATGGAGGCATTTTAGTCTTGATTTCCTGGGAGGCGGAGCATAGGGTGAGTAGCTGCAGTGCTGTCTGGACTGGATAGGTACATTTATCTGACAAGTCAGGCTGCAGAAATATTTTTACAAAATGAGCGAATGAGAAGGGAGCACAGGGAGTTGATCCAGTTAAATTTTCCAAGGGGAATGATATATTTATGGGCACTTCTTGGGCATCAACCCAACTAGTGCCTCATTGGCACTCAGAAAGAGGGAGTTATACGCAAAGAACAAAGACGTTCAAATAAACCAAGACAGATATACTGGGAAGAAATACGTTTTGAGTGCCTTCCTGAAGACCGCTCCATAGTCCATCGTTCTCAAGTGTAAAGGAAGTGAACTCCAGAGCCTTTCAGCCTACACAGAGAAGACCCCGCCTCCGACAGAGGCATTCTTAAATCTAGGCTCAGCTATAATACTGGTCAAGCTGGGAATACCCAGTAACCAAGTCCAAAGAGACGAACCGGGTATCGTAGGCTGCCCCACGACTCCCCTTTGGTACCTAGACCAGAGCAGCCAGGCAATCCTCACGGAAAATGCGTGAGGTGTTCCATTCCAGCACAAATAAGCAACACAGTCGAGAAACAAGCAACTTCACAAGTTTACAACTAGTTTAACAAGCAAGGCAGAGTGCAATGTACGCCCGGGTGGATAAAAGCAAAACTATAACTTTCTCAAAGAAGCCTCGTTGCAAAAACTCGTCGCTCTCTGTAAATTTGAGATATCTGTTTTCCCTTAACGGACTTCACCCTTTCCCATGCTAAGGGGGTGCACGTTTGATGATTCTCATCTGAAAATTGGTTTTGTCATTTAATAGGCCTTTTTAATAGCGTCAGAATGTGTCCAGGGTAGTTTTACCAAACACAGATGAGAGTCATATTTCAAGCTCGGCGGTGTTCTTGTGAAGTTCTTGGCAGCTGAACGAGGAGAGCGGTGCGCATGAAAACGAGGCAAGAGGAGGTGCGAGGGATGGTCTGTCACGCGTTGCACCGTGAAAGGCCCTGTCTGTTGGTGATATGGAGAGAGCGCGAGATGGTCTGGCACGCGCTGCAGCGTGAAAGGCCCTCCCTGCTGGTATTATGGGGAGGGCGCGAGATGGTCTGGCACGCGCTGCAGCGTGAAAGGCTCGAGATGGTCTGGCACGCACTGGAGCGTGAGAGGCCCTCCCTGTTGGTGACATGAATACTAACAAGGCCGCAGTAAGAAATTTAGTCAAGAAATGCCCTGCACGACGGAGTACGTAGAGAATATCGAAGACAAAACATCAAAAGGTCACAATATCGTAACCAGAACAATGAAGGTCGAAATATCGAAAGGTAAGTTTGTATGCATTTTCTATACCTAACTCCACATATACGTACCTTGGTGATATATATATATATATATATAGATAGATAGATAGATAGATATATAGATAGATAGATAGATAGATAGATAGATATATCACCAAGGTACGTATACGTGGAGTTAGGTATAGAAAATGTATATATATATATATATATATATATATATATAAAAAAAATTATGAGATGACCTTAGAAAGA
>CAWUFW010025549.1:0-43381 GCA_963921515.1 Calotriton arnoldi
TAATATGCACTGGCTTGTGTTCCTTTTTAGGTCTCGCGCCTAGCGTTGCAGTGCGTAGCACTGCTCGCGCAGCACGAGACCTCTAGAAAGGGCTTCTGAAAACGACCCACACGCTCGTGCGTGTGGTTTTGATTTCAGAAGCCCTCATTGGCTGTAGCGTGCGTTGTTTTTGAAAAAACGGCACGCGATTGGGCAAAGGCGGGTGCATGTCCCGCCTTTGCCGCGCCCATTCCCGACGGTGGCCAGAACGCGCAGCAGCGCGCGTTCGTCTCGCTTTTGCTGCCGCGCTCTCTAGCCCCCGCTCCTCTGTGGTGCGTGCGCACCACTGGTTACTTTTTCAGAGGGATTGGCAGCAAAAAGCCACTTATTTCTCAGAACGCACTTTTCTGCCTCTTTTATTTTTCTTGTATTTCCTGTGTGGCTCCAAGGGTGTCTGCCATCTGGAGGTGATACATTTAGAAACATTGGCACCGCTTCCTGACACGCAGGTGCACGTGTGATGGCACGGAGATGCATAGGTCATCACGCTGCGGTGCTGTAGCGTCATGACGCACGTGTGTACATGCGTGATGATTTACGCCGTGTCCGGTCTGAAATAAACACTGAGATATTATGATGTCTTTGCCAGAATGCTGTCGCTTCGCTCGTTGCTCAGATATTGCTACAACGATGCACATTGGCCGCGCGCCACTGCTGCATTGCTGCGCCCGCGTGGCCCCTTACCACCACCCTTGGCATGCTCCAGGCGCGGCCAGGGTGACACTTCAAGGGAGGGGCGCCTTCAAAGGTGAGTGACAGCTGTTCTGTAACTTCCTCGGTAGATGCAGGTTTCACGGCTGCGCCTCGAAGCAGACCAGGGCCTCTAATTATAGCACACATAATGTGATGTAACAGGCGCTATGGTATTTCCGTCTCTAATTAGCGGGTGGCACATTAGTGCGGCCTCGCTGGCGTGTAGTTGCATCAGCCTGGCACAGCTCAGGGAACACTCACGCCTTCTGGAGGACAGGCCCGAGTGTGGCATCTTCATTTACCCTCCCACAGATGAGACAAGCCCTCACTGGCTTACATAAACATATCTCCGCAGCTGGCACCATCTTTACTTCACAGCTCCAGGGTGGCAGAGGCGGGCTGGCATGTAGGTAACTGGGACCTTTTGTAACGGGCCGGGGCTCTGAAGGGCGAGCGGCCGGTAGGGCTGGGACAGCGTCATTCACAGTTCAGTCAAGAAAGGGAATGGGCGATTCTAGCAAAGGATTATTTGAGTTATGGTCAGTCGGCCTCTCGGGAGCAGTCACACGAAGCTATGCTCGAATACATTGCTATAAGCTGTACAGGGGCATTTATTTATTCCTTATAATTTCCAGGCAAGACGCTGTGCCGAGGTGGTGTCGAACACTAGGGAGAGAGGTTGAGACAGTGACGGATATCTTACAAGCCCACAAGGCAGCTGTGCTGTTTACAACCGGAAAGGTGCACCCCCTTCGAATCCGAAACACCTGAAGGCAGACCATGACGCAATCAGCCAGGATTTTAAAGACTGGAGTTGAAGTTTGAATGAAGGTGCTGATTCTATAACCCAAAAGACGAAATACGTGGAAAAGTATGGTTTTACCTCAAGAAACACTACAGATCAAATCCTACTTCTTCAAGGCCCATTTGTGCCACCCGTGATCACGCGGGATGAGGTCTGAACACGCTTTGCTCACCCGGAAGTGCATTGCTTGGGTGGTGGCGGCCGTCACCGCCGCTCTTAAAGGGGACACCCTGCGAATGATGTCACAAAAGGTCTCAAAACCCACCTGACATCATCAGGCAAACATTCTAGAACGCTTATTGATGGTGACTGCTAGGGATGCTTCTCTATTCTGATTGGCCCCTTTAAACGGGTGTCCGGACACGACCCATGGCACTTTTATGCTAGATAGGACCTGCAAAGGAGCTGAATGAATTGAGGGTTTCAAGAGCGCCCCCCCACTCCTCACCTCTGCCAATGGAACATCCCACTCACACAAGCGGACTGGGTATAATATGCATCTCCCAGTTGGCACGTAAGAGGGTGACCACCCCTCCTGAGGTTATGACGAGCTTCTGTGGCTGAAAATAAGAATCATTTATACAAGCCACTGTCTGGGGGGGCACCTGTGGTCAGTTATACTATTTTGGCTCCTTGTTTGCGAGACCCTGCCTCGTAGGACAGGTGTGGCACTAGGAAATGCAGACCCCCCCACCGTAGATTGGGGAGCCGGGGCCCATGAAAGAGAGCTGATGCTAGCCTCTGACTCTATGGATCATCACTTTAGTACCCCCTGTTTGTACAGAGGACACTGGTGCTCTAAGCAGACTGTGGCGTGGCACGGCAGACCCCCCACTAAGTAAACAAGCATTTTTAATGCAATAGGTCTCGCATTTGCGGCGTTTAAGCTATTGGCATTGTAAATGACAATGCCTTTTATTTATGTGTTGTTAAAAGAAGCACACATATAAAAGGCATTGTTAATTCTAATGCCAATAGCTCTATCTCTCGCAAATGCGAGACCACTTTAATGGTGGCTCGCCCCTTCTTTAGACGCTGCTCGCTGTATTAAGGTTACAGTGAGCATCGTCTAAAGAAAGGGGCGCAGCCACCATTAAAGTGAAAGCGAGTATGGTGCACTTTCACTCAAAGGTAATAATAATAAGAAAGCTTCTGTAGCGCAAATGCTAAAGTGAAAGCGGTTGCTCTGTAAATTAAATAAATAAATAAGCGCAGCCATTAAAGTGAAAGCGGCCTGTGCTGTAAATTAAATAATTAAAAAGGTGCTGCCAGTATAAAGCGGACTGCGCGGTAATTTAAATAAATGCATTCTAATAATATAAAAGCGTGCTGCGGTGTGGGTGGAATAGGTGAAGACCATGAAAGAAAATAGTGCTCACCGATTACATAACGCAGACCGTGTAACAACATAAGTAACAAGCATTTGCAATGCAATAGGTCTCGCATTAATGAATGTTTGAGCTATTGGCGTTGCTAATAAGAATGCAACACCAATAGCTCAAACTTTCAGTAATGCGAGACCTATTGCATTGTAAATGCTTGTTTTACTAAGCCACTCAAAGCCACGCAAATTGGGCTTTGGATGGCTCAGTAAATCCAGAAATACATTTTGCATTGGGCTGTATCTAAAAAGTGATGCAACCCTGGAGCAAAATAAAAATAAATCTGGCCCTAAATGTCTTCACAAACTGTCAGCTTTACAACAGTAGCAGTGAGAGAAATTAACCGGACATTGTGCTGGTATTGGCAGAATATGTTTCAAGTAGAAAGGAACAAATGTAGGAGGGTACTACATCAGGCACATTTCTACCAAAGGATGCGTCTTGGGTAAGGGATGAAAGCCTCGGCCAGAAACAACTGAACGATATACAGCCTGATTTCTATAATGGCAGTAAGCAAACTCCGTCGCAAAGGAGCAAAGTATGCTTATTGCCAATATAATGGTTTGCCGACAAATTTATATGTGGAAGAGCAATAGTTTGGCAACAGCGGAAACTACTCTATCTCCACCACGGCAAAACTGGCTTGATGGAGTAAGGGCCGTCGGACGAATGGCTATATGCCTGCCCACTCAATATAGATGGGCAGACATATGGCTGTTTTCAACGGGAAACAGCGTTTACAACGCTGTTTCCACAACGCATGGCCTTATAACGCGGTCGGTACAACGACTGCATTGTTACCACGCATGCCATTACATCGCAAGTCGTATCAACGACTTGCTGTAGGGGGCGTGCAACACCAGGGAATATGTTGGATTTTAAATCCAACACCTTCCCTGCTGTTGCACAAACTGGAGTAGGAATAGTAATTAATACTTTTCCTAAGTCCAGCGCGCCCCCTACAGGAAGTCGTTGATACGACTTGCGATAAAATGGCACGTGTGGTAATAACGCGGTCATTGTAACGACTGCGTTGTAAAGCCATGCTTGGTGAATGTATGCATAGAAACGTCATACATTCTTTTCAACTGCCCATCACCACCAGGCAAACCCTGATGGTAAGGACCATTAAAAAACCTTTGCCAAGGGAAATATCTCCCCTGGCGAGGGAGCCATTGCTTTTTTTATTTTCAAAAACAAATCTCCATTTTGGGTAATGTTTTTGATAGTAACAAAAGTTTCAAAACTACTGTATGACCCTCGTCATGTTTGATGGAGTCTTACAGCAAAGTTCTGCTACGGTTCCTAACATTTTGACTTCTGTGGACCCTCACTGAATTGTTACTGGAATACTTAGCCAATATCCCTGCCAGAATGCTAATGAAAACCTTATAATCTGCATTCAGCAGGGAGATTGGACGATAGGAGTCTGCCATCCTTAGCAGGTTTTAAGACCACAACAATTGTGGCTCCTTTCCACAAATTTGGGTCTGCCTACCCCCCTGATATATTGAATTAAACAACGTCTCCCATTCTGGAACAATCTCCTCTATTAAGAGCTTATAGAGTTCTGATGGAATGGCATCCAGACCAGCAGTCTTTCCACTCTTAATATGTGACAGGTGCTCCCTGATTTCTCCCTTGGTAATTGGTGCTTTCAAACATTCTTTACACTCCACTGTAAGCCCCGGGAGTTCAAAACTCGTCAACCAATCTCTAAGCCTATCCGGATCCAGGAAAACCTCTTCCGAATATAGTTCAGAGAATAAGGAGACCAAAAATGCCTGCATAATATCCTCAACCTTATTCGAGACCTCTCCCTACAGATTGACAACCAGTTCCCTGATGTCATTCCTGGACCTCTCAACCCTTGCCTTCCAGGCCAACAACGCACCCGCTCTCTCCCCATACTCAAATTGCCTCATGCACCCTGTTTGCCACCGTTCTCTACACTTCATATTCAACTTGATTTTTATATTTTAACTGTGCCTCTACCAATGTTTTAAGTAAGTCTGGGTGTTGAACTCCGCTCCGCTCGAGGAATTTGCAGAATTTTCTGTATTTTGCATTACGCGGAGCTCGTGGAGTTCTGAAAAACTCTGCTCCATGTAGCGGAGCGGAGTTTTTTCCCTCACTCGCATTCGTAAACATCAAGTTGGCGAACGAGGAAAATCCACCTCCCGGTGAGATTTTTCCTCGTTCGCGATCATCAACATCAAGTTGGCGAGCGAGGAAAATCAACTTCCCGGTGAGATTTCTCAAGGCGGGCAGTCAGAGTTCTCATTGCGAGTGGTCATGTATGCTTACGACCGCTCATGTTGAAAAACAGTCCATTCGCGTTGAGAAAGCTGCAGCTCGAGTAAAAATCTACTTGAGTGGCAGAAAGGAAGCAGCGCCTGCTTGCGCTGTGCATGGTGCCATTCGCGATGATTGCACAGTGCGGACAAGCACCTGGCACTGAAAAATCACTTCGTACGCCATTTATCTGAACTCTGCGAACTCCGCCCAGGCTTAGTTTTAAGAACCTTTCCCTGTCCCTGTCGCGCCCTGTACTTTGCCGCTGTATAACAACCTCCAAGGGCCCTACTTTTTGCTCCAATCTACTCAGTTCTGCTCTTTCTGCCTTATTTTTAAAGTGTGCCTGGCTTTGCAAAACCCCTCTGATGCAGGTTTTAAAAGTGTCCTATATTACCTCAAGTGAAGGCGAGCCAGCATTATCAAGAATAAAATCAGCACTGGCTTTTTTCAGTATGGAGAAAACTCCAGGGTCAAGGAGGATAGTCCTTTTTAACGTCCACCTTGGATTTTGTTTGTCTCCAAAATATTTAAGGGACATAAAGACTGCTGCATGATCTGAAATATGCCCAGGTAACTGGTAGACCTCTTTTATTTTACCCGCTAAAACTTTATTCACAAAGAAATAATCCAACCTAGAAGAATGCCCACCTTTTTTAATATCAAAAGTGTAGCCCCTCATTGCCCCCCAGTTAATAACCCCGTATCAGAAGGGCTTTGTGCTGAAGAGGCAAATCCAAGATCTTACTCAGCAGTTGATCGAACCTTTTAACCTAGCCACTGGTTGCTTGATTCTCCTGGCCGTGGTCACCATAGATGCGACCAAGACATTCAGCCAATGACGTTGGGCATACTTGTGGGGTGTATTGGAAGTATTAGGCTTTAGTCATTGTTTTATCTCTGCGCTTCGTAGGCTTTATGAGAATTCATCAGCTACAATCCTTAATGAGTCATTGACTAGGAATTTCAGTATCCATAGGGGTGCAAGATAAGTCTGTCCCTTGTCTCCTTTATTGTTTGACATCTATATTGAGCCATTTGCCCAGATTCTTAGAAGGGATAATCAGGTAATTTTGTTTACTTCCCCTTATTTTTGCAATAAGATTGCATTATATGCAGATGACCTGGTCATTCACATATCAGACCCTGCTCAAACTATTCCAGGGGTGGAGAGTCTGGCGGTGGAGTTTGGTACCTTTCTTATTCAGTGAATGACTCTAGGTCAGAGGTAATCTGTTGGAATGTGGAAGGTTGGACGGGGAGGCACGGGCGGCGATTAAATTACTAGGCATTGCTATAATCAACCATGTGGATGGAATACCGCTACCCAATTTGAAAAGGTTGGCAAAGGAGGTGGATGTTCTACTGGCTAGATGGAAGAATCTGCCATTGACAATCTATGGATGTGTGAATTTGATTAAGATGTTGATCCTCCCCAAACTAGCGTACCTTTTAAATTGTATCCCCCTCACATTTCCAAGATCAGCTATTGATACGATCCAGGGGAAAATAACTCGTTTTTTATGGGTCTCTCACAGGGCAAGGCTGGTGTGGAAAAAGTTGAGGCGTAGGCTTGGGAAGGGTGGCCTCGCCCTCCCTAACCTGAATCTGTATTTCATGGCTTTTCAGATTAAAAACTGTAGGATGCTATTGGGTAAGCCGGATAGTTCAACATGGGTGTCCTATAAGCAGAAATGATTAGGGAGTCTGGAACCACTGGTTTCCTATATAAGTTTGGATTCCCAATTTTCTTTTTAAAGTACTACTGAGGGTCCCAAAGGCAGCACTAAGCCTATGGTTCAGAGTGAAAAAGATCTTGGGTATTGGTATTATTCAGACTTTGCACCTATCTGGGACTTCCCTGGTACCCAAGAGTGCCTGAAGGACAGGCTGAATCTTCCATTAATGCGGGCTGGGATTGCTACCTGCAAGGAATTGATGACAGTGCTGGGGGTATTACCCTGGGATGTCTTAAGAGCTAATACTAGAGATTCCCTATCAAGGTTTAAATGTGTACAGCTGCCTTCTTGGCTTGTAAGTGCGGCTCAGGAGATCGAGGGGGGACTGGAAATTTGAATCCACACTCCAGGATGTGAATTCTATAAGTAAGGAGGTTTTGTACTGGAAGTTTCTGTATGCTGAGGACAAGAAGATGATGGCACCATATTTGGTGTGGGAAGGTACTTTTAAATAAAATAAATAAATAATTTTCAAACAAATAAAAAAATGTATTTAGAAATTATTTATTAACAAAAACATTCATTATTACATACATTTCATTTATTTACTTCCTACCTATAACTCCACAGAACTCACAACCCCATCAAAAAAAATATTTCCATAATTAACATAATTAATTATCAATTAAACAAATATTCTAAATCAAAAAACAAATTAAAACACATTAAATGTAATTACATTCCCACCCTTTACACCTATAATCCCCACAACCCACACCTAAAATTAAACTGTAAAAAAATTAATTACTAAATAAAAAAATTAAAAATCAGGTAAATAACTAATAGTATTTAACACCTAATTATATAGTAAGTAAAGTTAATTTACTCCCTACCCTTCACCCCTATAAATTCAAAATTCACACACACACAAAAAGTAAACAATTACACTGATTAATTATCAATTAATTAATAAATTTTAATTATCAACTAATTATTAATTAATTAAAAATACATTACTTCCCACTTTTTACCCCTAAAAATCCCAGAACCTGCATCTAAAACTAATTACAAAATTTCCATATTTAATTGTCAATTAATTAGTATTAAATAACAACTAATTATTAATTAATTCAAAATAAATTACTTCTCACCCTTTACCCCTTTAAACCCCACAACCTGCGCTTAAAATTTACCAAACTAAAATAAAAAATACAATTAACATTATAAAATCTCAATTAAATAAATATAAATAAATAAAAAATATTCATTAATATATTATAATTAATTTACTTCCCACCCTATTCCCCTATAAACCCAATACCCACTACGGAACTAAAAAATGCAAAAGTTAATTAAAATAAAATTAATAACTACTAAAAAGTTAACACAAATATTGAAAAACATTAACAATACTTATACAGAAAAAACATTACATACATTTAAAATACATACTAAAATACATAACACTAATTAAAAAATCGATCTTTTAAACAACTATATTTTTGCAAATGATATTAATGACTTCTATATTTTTAAAATCGATATTTCCTACCTTAAAGTCGATATTCTTGACCTCGATATTTTTGCTGTCGGTATTTCTTTGTCACGATATTTCAAACTCGATATTAGTGTCAGTCGACATTTCCAACTCGATATTTTGACTGAATACCACTATTTCTAACATATGTCCTCTGAGCAGCTGTGAGACTGTCTGAATCTGTGTGTGAGTGCCTGTCTGGAGTTGTTGTATGGGTGTGTGAGTGGCTGTTTTGGTGAATAAGTGGGTGTGTGAGTAGCTACATGGGTGAGTGAATAGTTGTGTGAGTGGCTGTATGAGTGAGCACCTGGTGTGTATCAGTAGTTGTATGGGTCTGTGAATAGGTATGTGAGTGATTGTGTGGGTGTGTGAGTGGATGTATGAGAGGTTGTATGGGGGTGTGAGTGGGTGTGTGACTGGTTCTGTGGATGATGTCATCAGTGATGTCATTTGAGATGTCATCATTAATGTCATCAGTGATGTCACTGACCATGTCATGAAAGATGTAATATGTCAGGACATAAGCAGTGGATTGAGGAGGTATAAGCTATAGTTAGCTCAGGTAACTATAATTTTTGAATTTCGCTGGTTTTGTACAAGTGAAATCTGAGCTTAACTATAACGTTCCTGTAACTTTCCAAGGCTTTTTAATTATATTTCCTAACTGTAATGTCCATGTAGTCTTTGTTTTTTTCAGTGAATTTCTAAAGTTTTTTTAATCCTATTTCCTAACTATAACGTCCCTGTAACCTTTGCTCTTTTCAGGAAATTTGTAAGGTTTTTTAATTATATTTCCTAACTATTATGTCCCTGTAACCTTTGTTTTTTTCAGTGAATTTCTAAGGTTTTTAAAATTCTATTTCTTAACTATAACATCCCTGTAACCTTTGGTTTTTTCATTGAATTTCTATGTTTTTTTAACGTTAAGTAATCTTAGTTACTTTACGTTAATCCAACTACCGCCACACACTGCCCTTCGGCAGTGCATGGCGGAGGTTGGCTGCAGGGGCCTGGCCACAGCCAACCCTAAAGGCTGTGTGTGGTAGAGGTTGGCAGCAGGGCCTTGCCTGTGGCCAGGCCCTGTGGCTTACCCCCTATAGGTACCAAACCCCAAGCCACATGTGGTCTTTGGCCATGCTCGGTGGGGATTGGCCACGGGGCCTGGCTTGCAGCTTGTCCCCTTCAAGCACCCAACCCCAAGCCACGCACTGCCGTTGACCAAATTATTTTTTTTAAAAGAAGCGCATTCTCCCACTCTTGTTCAGTTTAGCCCCCGAGTGAACCAGGTCCCGAGGGAATGCAGCATAATACAAAAAGGAGGGGGCACATGGGGCCCTCCTCATAGGGCTCTTTGGAGCCCCGGGGACCACCACCTCCCTGGGGCTAAATGTTTAGAAAAGCAGGGTGCCGCATGGACCCACAAGCAGCTGGAAACACCACCTTACTGGGACCTATTAAGAAAAGACCACAGCCAGGGCACCCAGTGTGCTTTGATAGGGACAGCGTGGGAAACATCAATGCCCCTGCAGTCCCAGCTGGCTCTCTGTCTCCTCCAGGAGCAGACATTGCTCCCCACAAACGAAACTGCTTATTATGCAGCTCTCTGCATGCAGGAGCAATTTGTCATCGGTTTCCCTGCCCACATGACAGCGGGCAGGGAAACAGATGCAAACTCTGCTCCCAGCAAGCAGAAGCAGTTTGACAATTCCTGCTTGCAGGAAGCAGAGTTAGTGTTTGTTCTCGCTTGGCGGGAGCTGTCAAAGTTCCTGCCAAGCAAAAGCAAGCAGCTATCTCCCAAGGATGGGCAACTCAGGAAGTAGCAGGAGCCAGCTGTGGGGGGTGTTGGCTCCTAGGGCCATTAATGGTTCCAAAGGGGGGGCGAAAGGGCCTGCCACGGGGGGGCGCGGTCACCTCCCAGTTCTTAGTGCAGCATTTGACCTGGGGTGGTCCCTGGGGGGTCCCTACAGCCCCCTGTCAATTTTAATAATTTAGCCCCGGGTGGTGGTCCTGAGGTATAGGAGGGGGCCCATGCAGCCCCCCTCATTTTTTTAAATAAAGCCCTGGGGAGGGGGTGGAACCAGGGGCTTCAAAGAGCCCAATGGAGAGGGGTCTGTGCTGCCCCCTCTCACATTTCCATAAAGCCCCAGGGTGGTGGTGGTCCCTGGGGCTCAAAAAACTCCTGGGAACTGTGCCCCATGGACCCCCTCCATATTTTAATATACCAATTTTCCCCCCACATGGCCCACCAGGGGGCTAAACTGAAAACAAGCGCTGGAGACTGCTCTTCTTTTTTTTATTTATTTTTTATGAATTTGTGAAATGTTTCATGGCAAAATGTTTTTAAGAAATGCTTTTCTGACCAGTTGGGGTCCCAGAGGTACCCAAGCACCTAAGTTAGGGGGTCAGGGTATTCCTACCCTGCCCTCATTTCCATTTTTTTAAACCTTTTTTTGGGACTCGGCTGAGTCCGAGTCCCAAAATGGCTGCCAACACTTCCTGGTTAACCCCTTCGATGCTCATGACGGAATGGTTCCGTCATGAGCATCGGTGCCCCTGTGCTCATGACGGAGGCCCCAGGAGGCCCCAGGAGGGCGATCCCCAAGCAGGGATCCACCCACTAAGGCACCAGGGAGGGGGGAGCGGCCCCTTGGGCAAGGGCTTTTGCTCCCCCCAAACAAATTGCCAATGTTCAGTCTTTCTGCCCCCCCTGGGGGGCAGATGGGAGCAGTAGCCCCCAATCTGCCCCCCCGGGGGGGCAGAAAGCCCACTAGACACCAGGGATTTTTATTTGGTGCATTCTTTTTAGGGTGGGGGCTGCCCGAAACGGGCATGCCAATGCCCCCACCCCCCAGCCACCATTACAGCCTTTCTGCCCCCCCGGGGGGGCAGAAAGCCCACTAAATGCCAGGGATTTTTGTGTGTGCTATTTGTTTTAGGGTGGGGGCTGCCCAAAATGGGCACGCCAATGCCCCCACCCCACCCGCCACCATTACAGCATTTCTGCCCCCCCTGGGGGGCAGAAAGCCCACTAAACACCACAGATTTTTTTGGACGCATTTTGTTTTAGGGTGGGGGCTGCCCGAAATGGGCACGCTAATGCCCCCAACCCCCCACCACCATTACAGCCTTTCTGCCCCCCCTGGGAGGCATATGGGGGCAGTAGCCCCAATCTGCCGCCCCGGGGGGGCAGAAAGCCCACTAAACGCCAGGGATTTATTTTTTGTGTAATTTATTTTTTTAGGGTGGGGGCTGCCCGAGATGGGCACACTAATGCCCCCACCCCCCACCACCATTACAGCCTTTCTGCCCCCCTGGGAGGCAGATGGGGGCAGTAGCCCCCAATCTGCCCCCGGGGGGCCGAAGCCCACTAAATGCCAGGGATTTTTTGTGTGCTATTTGTTTTAGGGTGGGGCTGCCCAAAATGGGCACGCCAATGCCCCCACCCCACCCACCACCATTACAGCCTTTCTGCCCCCCTGGGGGCAGAAAGCCCACTAAACACCAGGGATTTTTTGGACGCATTTTTTTTAGGGTGGGGGCTGCCCGAAATGGGCACGCTAATGCCCCCACCCCTCCACCACCATTACAGCCTTTCTGCCCCCTGGGAGGCAGATGGGGGCAGTAGCCCCCAATCTGCCCCCCGGTGGGGTAGAAAGCCCACTAAACACCAGGGATTTTTTTTTGTGCAATTTTGTTTAGGGTGGGGGCTGCCCAAAATGGGCACGCCAATGCCCCCATGCCCTTGCCACCATAACAGTATTTCTGCCCCCCCTGGGGGGTAGATGGGGGAAGTAGCCCCCAATCTGCCCCCCCGGGGCAGCAGAAAGCCCACTTGACGCCAGGGATTTTCTTTTGCGCATTTGTTTTTAGGGTGGGGGCTGCCCGAAGTGGGCACGCCAATGCCCACATCCCCGCCACCATTACAGCCTTTCTGCTCCCCCTGGTCTCCCGATAAAAATGGTACCTCACACGCGTGGGTGGGGCAAGTACCCGCGACAGGCAAGGGCCCAAAACCTAGTGAGGCGGCATCAAAATTACCTATCACAAACCAACCTGGTTTCAAGGGGGGTCCCATGAGTTTTTGGCCCCGGGTTCGGCGGCCAGCTAGGGAAACCTACCAAACCCACTCATTTCTGAAAACTAGACACCCGGGGGATTCCAGGGAGGTATGGCTTGCGTGGATCCACCAACGTTTTCTTACCCAGAATCCCCTGCAAACCTGAAATTTTGCTGAAAAAATCACTTTTTTCACACATTTTTGTGTGGGAAAGTTGTGGCATCACCAGGCTGACACAAATTTCCTACCACCCAGGATTCCCCCAGGTCTCCCGAAAAAAATGGTGCCTCACTCGGGTGGGAGGCCCAAGTACGCGCGACAGGCATGGGCCCAAAACGTATTGAGGCAACATTGAAATTGCCTATCACAAAATGTTTTGGGCCCTTGCCTGTCGCGGGTACTTGGGCCTCCCACCCGAGTGAGGCACCATTTTTATCAGGAGACCTGGGGGAACGCTGGGTGGTAGGAAATTTGTGTCATCCCGGTGATGCCACAACTTTCCCACACACAAATGTGTGAAAAAGTGATTTTTTCAGCAAAATTTCAGGTTTGCAGGGATTCTGGGTAAGAAAACGTTGGGTGATCCACGCAAGCCATACCTCCCTGGAATCCCCGGGTGTCTACTTTTCAGAAATGTGTGGGTTTGCTAGGTTTCCTAGGTGGCCGCCGAGCCCCGGGCCAAAAAGTCATGGGACCCCCCTTGCAAAACCAGGTCGTTTTCTGATAGGCAATTTTGATGTCGCCTCAATAAGTTTTGGGCCCTTGCCTGTTCTTTCTGCACTGCTCTTGCTTCTTTCTGTACCTCACATGCCTCTTTCTGTACTTCTCTTGCTTCTTTCTACACCTCTGTTGCTTCTTTCAGCAATACTTTTGCCTCTTGCTGCGCTTCTCTTGCTTGATTCTGTACATCTCTTGTGTCTTTCTGCCCCTCACTTGCTTCTTTCTGCACTTCTCTTGCTTCTTTCTGCACCTTTCTTGCTTCTTTCTTCACCCTTCTTCCCTTTTGTGCAACCCTCTTGCCTCTTTCTTCTGTTCTCTTGCTATTTTCTGTACCTCTCTTGACTCTTTCTGCACCTCACTTGCCTCTTTCTGCACTTCTCTTGCTTCTTTCCACACCTCTGTTGCTTCTTTCAGCAATTCTCTTGCCTCTGTCTGCATTTCTTTTGCTTGTTTCTGCACCTCTCCTGCGTCTTTATGCACCTCTGTTGCATCTTTCTACACCTCACTTGCTTCTTTCTGCACCCCTCTTGCCTCTTTCTGCACCCCTCTTTTCTCTTTCTGCACCTCTCTTATCTCTTTCTGTACCTTTCCTCCCTGTTTCTGCACCTCTCCTGCCTCTTTCTGTACCTCTGTTGGTTCTTTCTGCACTTCTCTTGCTCTTTCTGCACCCTTCATGCCTCTTTCAGCACCTCTGTTGCTTCTTTCTGCCCTTCTCTTCCTTCTTTCTGCACCCCTCCTGCTTCTTTCTGTACCTCTCTTGCCTCTTTGTGCACATCTACCTTTTTCTGTACCACTCTTGTTTCTTTTTGCACCTCTGTTGGTTCTTTCTTCCCTGCTCGTGCTTCTTTCTGCACCTCACTTGCCTTTTTCTGCACTTCTCTTGCTTCTTTCTATACTTCTGTTGCTTCTTTCAGCAATTCTTTTGCCTCTTTCTGCACTTCTCTTCCTTCTTTTTGCACCCCTCCTACCTCTTTCTGTACCTCTCTTGCCTCTTTGTGCACCTCTCCTACCTCTTTCTGCACTCCTCTTGCCTTTTTCAGCACCTTTGTTGCTTCTTTCTGCACTTCTCTTCCTTCTTTCTGCACCCCTCCTGCCTCTTTCTGTACCTCTCTTGCCTCTTTGTGCACCTCTTCTACCTTTTTCTGTACCGCTCTTGCTTCTTTTTGCACCTCTGTTGGGTCTTTCTGCACTGCTCTTGCTTCTTTCTGCATCTCACTTGTCTCTTTCTGCACTTCTCTTGCTTCTTTCTACACCTCTGTTGCTTCTTTCAGCAATTCTCTTGCCTCTTTCTGCACTTCTCTTCCTTCTTTCTGAACCTCTGTTTCCTCTTTGTGCACCTCTCTTGCCTCTTTCTGTACTTCACTTGCTTCTTTCTGCACCTCTCTTGCCTGTTTTGGCACCTCAGTTGCTTCTTTCTGCACTTCTCTTGCCTTTTTCTGCACCTCTGACTTAGAGGTAGTTTTAATTCCCCTGCCCTATTATGCACTAGGGCCTTACAGGGGAGGTCATGCCAATCACAGGGGTACCCCAAACCATAGTGTACCCTAGTGTATGTAGGTGTTTTCACTGTATGCTAAGTGTCTTTCAGCACAGCACTCGCTGGTTAGTCAGAGTCAGTTACCACCAGTACCAGTCAGCAAAAAGTTGGGGGCATAGGATGACGTTGCAACAAGGCCTCTTTCTGCACCTCTGTTGGTTCTTTCTGCATATCTCTTGCTTCTTTCTGCACCTATTTTCGTCTTTCTGGACTTCTGTTGCCTCTTTTTGCATTTCTCTTGCTTCTTTCTGTGCTTTTCTTCCTCTTTCTGCACATGTCCTACCTCTGTAGGAATAGTTAGAAATTTGCATTTAAAAAACCTTTAAAATTCACTGAAAAAACCATAGGTTTCTGGGACGTTATAGTTAGGAATTAGCATTTAAAAAACCTTAGAAATTCACTGAAAAAACCATAGGTTTCAGGAACGTTATAGTTAGAAATGAGCATTTAAAAAACCTTACAAATTCACTGAAAAAACCACAGGTTTCAGGGACGTTATAGTTAGTTGGACATTTCACTCGTAAAAAACCAGACAAATTCGGCCGTTATAGTTATTTGAGCTAACTATAACTCGCGCCCCGCAATGCACTGCTGATGATGTCAGATATTACATCATTCATGACTTGGTCAGTGACATCACTGATGACATCATCCACGTGATAATCTGATGCACCTCCTCATACCCTAATATAACCTTTGATACACCCACTCAAAAATACAGTCTTCCATTTTCGAAACCATAGACACACCAATACCAGTTACTACATACCCACTCACTGATTCCTAGGTCAACACACACATCCACTCATTCGCCCATACAGTCACTCATACATACAGTCACTCATCAATACAGCACTATCATATGCACTCATACACCTATACAAACACTCACACACCGCCACTCATCCATAGAGTTACTCACACACCTAGTCAGTCATGCAAAGAATCAATCACACTCCCATTTACTCACCTTACAGTTATACACACACCACCTCACTTACTCATACAGATACTAACACATACTTACTCTCTTATACAATCACTGATACAAGCACACACTCATCCATACAGCCACTCTCACAATCACTCACTCTCACATATAGTCATTTATATACTCCAACACTAGCATATACTGCCTTTTACATATGTAGTTACTCACACATGCACCACTGAGACATCCATTTACTAACCAACACACCCATACACACACTCACCCACCCATACAGCCCTTCACAGATGCACTCTTGAACCCATATACCCAGAGAATCACCCACTCACACATCTATGCATAGAGTTACTCACCCCCACCCACCCACACAGACACTCAGGCACCCATACAGATACTCAGACAACCAATCAATAACCCATATAGACACTCAAGTAGCTACTCACCAACCCAGGCAGCCGCTTACACACCAACTGACAGACTGATACAGACATTCACACAGATTAGTCACTAACGCATGCATTCAGTAAGACACGTTTAATCACTCACTTATACAGTCAGTCATGCACCTACTAAATCATCCATTCAGACAATTATACACCCACTCATTCTTCAATACATCTTGGCATATATATATATAAAACATATTTAAACTTTACAGAAACACACACTCACTGGATGATGTCATCAGTGATGTCATTTAAGATGTCATTGACCATGTCATGAATGATGTAATATCTGACATCATCAGCAGTGCATTGCGGAGGTGCGAGTTATAGTTAGCTCAACTAACTATAACGGCTGAATTTCTCTGTTTTTTTACGAGTAAAATGTCCAACTAACTATAACGTCCCTGAAACCTGTGGTTTTTTCAGTAAATTTCTAAGGTTTTTTAAATGCTAATTTCTAACTATAACGTCCCTAAAACGTATGGTTTTTTCAGTGAATTTTAAAGGTTTTTTAAATGCTAATTTCTAACTATAACGTCCCGGAAATCTATGGTTTTTTCAGTGAATTGCAAAGGTTTTTAAATGCTAATTTCTAACTATAACGTCCCTCAAACATGTTTTTTTCAGTGAATTTCTAAGGTTTTTTAAATGCTCATTCCCAATTATAACGTCCCTGAAGCCTATGGTTTTTTTCAGTGAATATATATATATATATATATATATATATATATATATATATATATATATATATATATATATATATATATATATATATATATATATATATATATATATATATATATATATATATATATATATATATACATACATACACTTAGGGCCCAATTACGATGCGGTAAGAAATGGCTCCGACCAACGGTCGGAGCCATTCTTACTGCATCATAATCTCCTGTTTGGAATAATTTCCGACCAACCCATTTTGTTGGGGTCGGTCAGAAATTATTCCAAACAGGAGTTCCGAATGGTTTACGACGAGTTCGAAGAGCCCGTCCACCTCTCGGAATGCCTTCAGTAATCCCTTGGCCGGCTCTTTCTGGCTGAGGGATTACGATGGCAGCTTCCCACTGCTTTTCTGTGCTGGCCTTTCCAACACAGGAAGGCATTAGGATTCTGTCTTTGGGTGCCCCCAGCAGGGCGCTCATGGGTGCAAGGCCGCCGAATGGTGTCCTGTTGATCCCTGCACCCGGTGGCACCTTGAGGTGCCTGCCATGGGGTGCAGGGATGAACTGCACCTCTGCTCTTTACCATGAGAGCGTGCATTCTGTTCAGAATGCATGCTCTCATGGTAAAGAATAGGATTGCGACCGAACCTGTTCGGTCGCATTCTAATTCTTGGGCTGGAACCAATGAGAGGAGGGCGTTCGGTTCCAGTTCCAAACCGATGTCGGACAGACTCCGGTCTGTCCGACACCGGAATCGAGGTCTTAATATTTACCTGCAAAATTCTTAAATTTACTTGTAAAATCTTTACCACGCACATGCCTTTACCATTCATGCCTTGACAACGAAATTCATTGTAAAGGCATCTGTGGTAAAGGCATAGTTGTGGTAAAAAATTTCCTTTGAAAAACAGTTGTGGTAAGGACTGTTTTGTTGTAAAGCCTTCATTGTAAAGGCATTCGTGGTTTAGACATAGCAGTAAACTATGCTTACCATGTAGGGAGGGTGCACAGAAAGTGCTTGCAATTCACTAACCTTTCTGGCTGATGTAATGGCCACTAGAAAGGCTGCTTTTAATATCAACATACGTAGAAGGCAATTGTGTAAGGGCTCAAAGGGTTAGCGCATCAGGAAGGTAAGAACAAGGTTTAGGTCCCATCGGAGCATGAAGAAGTGTTTCGGAGGGAATATATGCTGTAGTCGTTTTATGAAACGAATGAGATGAGAAATAGGTGAGTTGAGCATAGATGATTGATACAGCAGCAGCAAGAATGCTGATATGGCTGAAAGGTACGCTTTAACACTGCCCAGAGAAAGGCCTTGCCGGGCTTATTAGAAAACAAACAACAAAACCTCAGACAAGGGCGAGAAAAAAAAGGGTCCACGTTTTTGAAAGCACACCAAGCCACACATTTGTTATAACACAGGTGCATACTGCCTTGGTTTTGGGATGCCTGGCTGCCAGAGTTTCCTCACAGACTTGTGGAGGGAGGACAAAAACTGTTGGCTGCTGCAGCGCAATCTCCATGCATGAAGTCGCTGTGTTCACAGGTTTGGGTGCAAGACCCTACCCTGTTGCAGCAACCGTAGATCATCCCAAAGTGGCAGCTGACCAGAGGACCTATGCTCATGGACAGGAATTTGAGATACTGTAGTCTCCGTGTCCAATCCAGAGCCACAGCGATAAGTTGACATTCCTGCTATGTGCATAGGTGCAAGGTGAGTAGTAAGAGGGTGCTGCTTCTTTTCTTGCCACTCGATTAGATTTTGTGCCCGTGCAGAGCTTTCTCAACTCGAAAGGGAGGTTTCTCATCATGAGCGGTCGCTACTATCCGTGACGGCCCGCGTTGAGAAATCTGACCCCCCCCATTGGCGAGTGAGGAAAAAACTCTTCTCTTCTCCGCGGAATGGCGTTTTTGGGATCTTCTCATGCTCCACGGAGCGCAGAGTGCAGAAAACTCTGCAAACACCATGAACAGAGCAGAGTTCACCATCCAGGCCTAGTCTAGAATAGAGCAAATGCCTCCTCCCTTCTTGGGCACCAGAATGTAATAAGAATCGCAACCAAGACAAATTTCAGATGCCAGCAACCTCTTGATGGCTCCTTCGACTAAAAGAGCCTTAGCTTCTTGATGGAGCAGGGACTGGCGGTCCTCCTTTAGTCAGTCTGGTAATGGTGGCATGGCTGGTGGTATTTCCAGGAACGGAATCGAACCCCACTGAACAATTTGTAGTACTCACTTGTCCAATGTTATGGACTACCAGTGGGGCAGTTGATGTCAGATCCTGTCTCTCACTAGGTGCCCACAATGGTACAAGAACAAACTAAAGTGCTTTTGAGGCTGCAGGAGGGTGGCAGACTGAGTAGACCTCTGGCTGCATGTCCCAGGAGGTTTGTAGGAACCACGTCTTTAGCCACAATATGACTAGGGAGCCTGTTGGCCTTGGCTGCTGGAAGGGAATGGATGAAGCTGGTAGTCCCTACCATAGGTACTGAAGGGGCTAATGGCAGATTGGAGTTGGCATGGGCCATGGATAGACCCAAGGACCTGGCAGGGGCATGGTTGTCTTTAAATCACACCAACGTTGAATCTGCCATGTCATCAAAGAGGTGGTGCATTCAAAGGGCATGTCCATGATGATGCCTGGACCTCCCCTGAAAAGCCTGTCGACCTAGCAACTCTGCCTAGTGAGTCGGTCATATACAGTCTGCAGTGAATGGTGAACTTTGCTGCATTCCTACCATCAGCAATTGCTTGGAAGATTATGGCTTGTGCCTTCTCTGAGGCCATGGGCAGCACTTGTGCATTCAAATCCCAAACTGTGGGTGTATCGGCCCAAAATGCATGCCGTGTTCACTGACTGAAGTGCAATGCCAGCGTAAGAGAACATCCTCATGGCAAATGTATCAATCCTCTGGGATTTCCTATCCGGTGGTGTGGTAGGTTATGTTATAGGGATTTGTGTAGCGCACTAATCAGCCGAGAGGGTATCCAGTCGCTTGGGCAGGTATGTAGGTATGAGGTGCCCATGGTGCTTATTCGAAGAACCAGGTCTTCACCTTCTTGCAGAACTCAAGAAGTGTGGAGGAGGCTCTGATATGTTGAAGAAGGTTGTTCCTTGTCTTGGGTGCGATGTAGGAGAAAGAGCAGGTTTTGCTTTTTCGGATGCAGGGAATGTGTGCCAGTGAGAGTGTAGGAGAGCATAGGTATCTGGTGGGTTGGGGAAAGTGTATGAGGCTGATCAGATATTCTGGCTCTGTGTTGTGTGTGTGAGAAGTTTGAATTGGCTGCACTTGTGATGGGGAGCCAGTGAAGCTTCTTGGGGTGCGGTGTGATGTGGGTGCAGAATGAGAGGTCGAGTAGGAGTCTTGCAGCAGTGTTCTGGATGGTCTGGAGTCTGAGTTGTTTGGAGAATCCAGAGTAGAGTGTTGCCGTAGTCCAGCCTGCTACTGATGAGTGCTGGTGTGACGGTCCTTCTGGTGCTCTGAGGCAACCTTTTGAAGATCTTCCGTAGCATGTGAAGGATGTGGAAGCAGGAGGTGCACACTGTGTTGACTTGTTGAGCTTGACATCAAGGAATGATCCCTAGATTTCTTGTGTAGTCTGTGGGAGTGGGTGTTGGTCCCAGCCTCAAAGGCCACCAGGTGGAGTCCCTTGGGGTGGTTTTGTTTCCAAAGACCAGGACTACAGTCTTGTCGGACCTGACCTGCAGGCAGTTGGTATGCATCCAGTCTGCTACTGTGGTTATGCATTTGCTGAAGTTGGTCATGGCGGTAGTAGTTTTGGCCATCAGGGAGAGGATGAGTAGGGTGCCTTTGGTGTCGAAGATTACGGTGATGTATATGTTGAAAAGGGTGGGGCTGAGATACGATCCCTGTGGGACTACTCATATCAATCTCTTAATGAGATGATTTTGAAGGTGCAGCGAGACCGTGAAACATCATTTCAAATGTGTCACTGCCACTGCACCCAAATAATTGATAAATTAGCAACAGTTCCAAACCTTCTGACTGAACTATTGGGGACAACCAGGGAAGCTTTAACTAAGTCTGCAACACCAGCAGAGAAAGAAAATGTATTAAGGGAAGTGGTCATGGAACGCTCCAGTTCTATCAGGGGGCAAAAAATCAGTGAAACGGGACTCAATCCATCCCCAACCCAGGCAAATTCACTTACACCTAAACTCTTAAGTGCACCTGACAACTCAAGTGGCCTGGACTTTTCACTTACTGACCAATGCAAGCAGTCACAAGCAAGCCAACCAAAAGCAATTAAGTCACTAACCAAGCGGGAGAGAAAACGCCTGAGAAAGGCCAGAAAAAGCAAACAAACTAGCCAGACATCCAATTTAACCTTTGCTATGCCTGCTCAAGACAGGAATCAATGTGAAGACAAAGCAATTCTAAACACCTTGGAAGCTGTAAGTAATAAGGAGCAATCGATTCTATCATTTAACTCGTCCATTATTCCTGGTAGTCCAAACCATAATACAAGAGAGCAACCCCCGCCTGAAAAAATATACAGTTTATTCAAACCTCCCGTAAGAAAAGAGAAACATAACTCAAAAATACAGGTCACACAAATTGCGAAACCTAAATCAACATCAGGGAGCACCTCAATAGAATTTAGGACAACCTGCCCGCGCGAGGTCAATTTGGTTAAGGAAAATGTAAGAGAAGAAAGTCGCAATCTGGATATAACTTACAGCCAAAGTCAGGGAGGTAACGAAGTTACCCATGTAAGGGATCACGAAATTCACTCACAAAAAAACACACTTGTCTTCCTGAACTCACCTCCGACCTTTTCGGAGCCCATGGTGGATAAGAAAGTAATGGAAAGGAGTTCAGACAACGTGCCACAGTGTGATCTCCTTAATAACAACAAACTGGATTTTATTCCCCAATATGTCTCAAGGGGAATCCATGACATTCTTAATAGAAGCGTACTGCTTAAACTATTTCAAGCCCTTTCTCCCCTGAGTCATATCAACACTAGTGACATTGAAAGCATAGAGTTCAAACAGAACTCGTACTCCAAGGGTCAAGAAACTACAACAGCTACGTTCGTTGATAACTCCCTTATCGAGCAGATTTGGCAGCAGAGGGATTAATTCGCCAAATGGGGTATCGAGTTAAAAAAAGATTGCTCCTCCCCGTTATCCCAGTCCGTTACAACCACCAAATCACACAGAGGGCCTGTTAAAGGGAGCTAAAGGCCCGGACCACCACAGCCCATTAAAGGGTATAGATTACATGGCCAGGAAAATCACTATCACCTTTCCCCATCCAGAAGCCGCTAAGTCCTCGGGTTTTCGGCACTTGAATACGGCCGGTACAACCATTGGAATGGCATGAATAAATTCATTAATAGCTCCAAATTTACTTCAGGGTTGTAACATCTGTTCCTGGAACGTGTACGGCCTGAGCACGAAATTAGAAGATCCCGACTTCATGGAATTCATTACACAGTACAACATTCTTCTGTTCCAAGAAACATGTCAGAAAACCCCTTCACCAATAGTTGGCTATAAGGAATTCTTGAACCCGGCCAAGAGAGAAACAAAATATGGGAGAGCAAAAGGTGGTCTTTCTACCTTCATCTCGACAGATATCCCATGGCATGCTTCTATGATAGACCTAGATTCCTCTTGGCTGCTATGTGTCAAACTTGACGCCCTGCCATTCAACAGTTTGTTAATACTCAACACCTACATTCACCCCGTGGCTAATCAAAAGAGGCTAAGAATCGAACATCTATTATCATCATTAGTAACATTAAAACTTGCCTATACTGAAGCCAACGTTATATTGTCGGGTAAATTCAATATGAACTTACTGCATGACAGGAAAAAAGGTATTACAGGGCCCACATCAGCCTTCAATCGACGTGACATATTCGGTAAGAGATGTGCGGCCTGTCTGGATGACCTTTCAATGTGTGTACTCAACGGCCGAAGCCCGACAGATTGCCCTGCAGCATACACAAGGGTTACCAAAAAACACGCTCAACGATAGACTACACCTTCACGGATCATGATCTTTTCCTGTATATTGCGAATTTTCAAATCATGGATAGGGCGAAAAGCGACCATCAGCCACAATCCTTTACGCTGTTAGGATACACCTTAAACCCAGCTAAAGACAAAGCGATATCTCTTCCAACACAATGCTACAACCTAAAACGTCTCAGCTGGAAAAAGGATAGCATTGAGGATATCACGGGTACATACACCAGTCTCTTGGAGAGATTCAATGTCGAACCATTGAGTATAAAGGCCTGGGAGTCCTTCATTCAGGAATTAAACAAAACAAATTTTCAAACCATGCCTACGGCCATAAAGCAAGAAGTCCAAAAGGTGCAGTTTGGTTCACTAAAAGTCGGAGGAAGCAAAAACAACAATTAAACAAGTATCTAAAACAACTACGAACCTGGGGCCCAGAACCCCCCAGGAACTCCTGCTCTTAATATCAGGAACAAGAAAAGTGCTAAAAAGGTATACTAAGTTGGCTAAGAAAGAGTTTCACGAAAACATCTGGGTGAAACTTCTCCATGCCTGTAAACAAAAGGATTCTAAGCTTTTCTGGGAACACATCAACCAGCTATCACACGGCAGGAACCAACATCACAACTAGGACATAACGGAGGTTACATGGAGAGCCCATATCGATCTTTTATATAACGAAACTCCATTCTCAAGTACCCTAAAGCATGGAACACCAATAGGGAAGGGGGCCGTTGGTGCAGATCTAGTCAATGACACGCTGACTCACGAATCACCTGAATTCTCTTTGCAGCTATCACAAGAACAAGTCTTAACCACCATAAAAAATTTACGAACTGAGGGTGTTCCAGGGCCCAAAGGCTTACCAAACGCCCTGTTTCGGCATGCTCCTTCATTTTGGTCCGGCCTACTTACTCCTTTTTTTACTCATGCTATCGCCTCCAGTTTGATCCCTGAATCCTGGAGAGGAAGTATTCTAAATCCAATTTACAAGTCGGGCCCACGCTCTGATCCATCCAACTACAGGTTGATTGCATTAATTGATGTGGAGGCAAAAATATACGCATCGAAACTTTTGGTAAATTTAGAGGACTGGGTCAGCCGAACTAACCTTATACCTTACACGCAAACCGGATTCCGGACAGGGATGGGTACCCTCACAAATATTTCTGTGGTCACTCTCCTAGCCAATCAAGCCTTTGCAAAATCTAGGCCCTTGTACGCATGCTTTATCGATTTTAAAGCGGCCTTCGATAAAGTTTAGAGAGCAAAGTTATGGGCAAAAATGCAAAGCTGGGGGATACCAACCAAACTTTTGGAGGCCATAATTAATCTTTACTCACCACGTGGGTCCAAATTAGGAAAGGAGATGGGCGCAGCATAACCAACAAGATTCCAACACTTAACGGGTTAAAACAGGGGTGTGTGTTAGCCCCCTGCCTATTTAACATCTTCACCTCTGACCTGGACAAGCATCTTTGGTTAATCCAAGCTGACCCCCCAAAATTGGGCAGAATTCCGACACCGTGTCTCCAATATGCTGACGACATCGTTTTGCTAGCGCAAATTCCTGTAGGCCTGGAGCGACTGATTATGGAATTAGGAGCTTACACCACCTTGGCCCAACTAACGATCAATTATCAAAAAACAATGGTGATGTGCTTCTCCAAATATAATAAAACAACGGAAATCGTAAATTTACCTGGAAATTGGACAAGCAACCACTGACCCGGGTTGCTTCGTACAAATACCTAGGTCTTCAATTGGACTGCAATCTTAACTTTAAGCTACACTTGGACCAAGGACGCACGAAAGCCAAACAACTGTTGTTTGCATTCAAAATTTTAACAAAAAAGCTTATAAGCTGTTCTACCGGCCACCTGCTATAAGTGATTGCAGCAAAATTTCTACCTTCCATATCTTATGGCTCAGAAATTTTGAACATTCAAGATGCCATAACTTTAAATACAGCAAAATCAAGAGATTGTTTTTAATTCCATTACATATCTCCCAAGCACAAATCCGTCTAGAATATGGATTAAAAACTCAGATCCCGGCCAGACAAGGTGCACTAGTAAAATATTACTGGAGGATGAGGGAAGCAGAGGACAACACCTTAGCCCACTATTGCTGGGTAGAGATCGAAAATCAAGCAAGGCTAATCAACTCTATTACTACAGTTTTGAAGGAATCTCTCTCGGCATTACAGCTAGAGGAGGCCTGGATTATCCCTACAACGTACTCCGGTTTTAAATCCGTCGTGAATAAAGCCATCAAACGGACTTCTCTACTAACGGATAAAACTGCCTTTTCGAAAAAACACCATGCTTGGGCAGTGATACATGCCTATCAGACGCTGAAACCCCAACCGTACCTGTTTGAACACTTTTCTTATCAGAAAAAGCACTATCTGACGCTTCTGCGAATGGGGTCATTTCCCACGAAGGATTTGACCCCGAAATGGAAATACACATGGCCATCCAAGGAATGCCGCCTCTGCGGAAAAGGGGACAAGTCATTATTACATCTACTATGTATCTGCCCTGCACTATTAGAAACCCGAAAAACTGTCCTTCGGGAGGCCTTAAGGAAGGAACAAGTAAGAACATGTACAGCAGCAGTGATAAAGTGTCTTGGAGGGTCGTCGATTCAACTGTCTTGTAGAGCCATACATTTCTGGAAAATCGCGGCAAAAGAACTGGACAAGATAAGTAATTTAACTCAAGTTCCTTAACAACAATCTGTATACACATTTTCCAGTTGTTTATCGCTTGTGGTCACGACCTAGCTGCCCTTTTTATAATATGTTTTTAAAATGTATACTCAAAGTATTATGTTCCACAATGGTTCTTTCAACCTTTTATGATTTTTAACGAAATCAAATAAAAGTATATTTGACTTGACTTGACAATCTCTTGGTCTCTGATGTCAAGGGTGACAGTCTGAACCTTTGGGTTTTTCCTGTGAGGAAGAAACAGTTCCCATTGACAGCAGATCCTTGTATGCCAATCTCGTGGAGTATTCTGATGAAGGTGTTATGGGAAACAGTGTTGAAGGCCGCAGAGAGGTCGAACAGGATAAGGGCCACTGTTTCTCTTCAATGCAGGATGATTCTAAAGTTGTCAATGGTCACAATGAGTTCTGTTTTGGTGTTGTGGTTCTTTCAGGATTCTGATGACTGTTGTCTAGAAGATTATGAAGTTCAAGGTGGGTTGTAAGTTGCTTGTTGATGGGCTTCTTAATCACTTTGCTGGATAGGGGAGCAGGGAGATTGGTCAGAAATTGCTCAGTTGATTCAGGTCGGCTATGGGCTTCTGGAGAATGGTGTAGATTTCTGCAAGTTTCCATTCATCCATGAAAAGTGGCAGACGTGGTGGAGGTGTTAATGACGTAGGTCCGGGCAGTGCTGATTGATGATGGCACTATGTTGTAGATGTAGTGGGGAAATGGGGCCATCGGGGTCCCGGAGTAGAAGGTCTGCATGATTGCCGTTGTGTCATTTCTGGTGAGGGTTGTCCATTCGGTCAGGTGACCATCTTGGTTGGTGGGGGAGGGGGGTTGGGTTGTTGTGCAAAGTTGCTGTAGATTTTTGCAATTTTGATGTGGAAAAAGTTGGATAGGTTGCCACAAAGTTGTTGGGAGGCAGCGATGTTGTTGACAATGGTGGACGATGAGGAGAAATCTTTAACAATCATGAAAATCTCCTTGCAGCTGTTGGAGTTTCCTTTGATGTGGTCCACTAGTGCTTTTTCATGGTGTCTCTTATTTGTTGGTGATAGCGTCTGAGTGCAGCCTTGTAGGTAGCTCTGTCTGTGGTATCGTGGCTGGCTCTCCATTTCCTTTCTAGCTCTTTACAGTGTTGTTTGGTGTTTTTGAAGTCTTCTGTGTGCCAGCTGACCTGCTTGTTTGATCTACTATGCTTGTTGGATTTGATGGGTGTGATCGAGTCTGCACAGTTCTTGATCCAGTTGTTGAGGTTGTCTGTGGGGCTGGGATGATCCATGCTGAGGGCGCTGAGCCAGTCTGCTTCTGTGATGTTGCCCCATCTGGGGCTTGGAATGCTGAACCCGGGCGGGATGTTGACTTGAGGTGTGTTGATTTAGAAGTGAAGGATGGAGTGGTCTGTCCATGTGAGAGGTGTGCTGGAGGTGTACTTGATGCTTTACATCTAAGATGGACACAATGTGCCAACTCACTTACAGCAACAGATTTAGGTTATGGGCCTGATTACGATCTTGGCAGGCAGGGTTACTCCGCCACAAACGTGATGGGTATCTCGTCTGCCAAATTTCAATTCAATTATATCCAATGGAACTTGTAATACGGCATATGGGATACCCATCACATTTGTGACAGAGTATCTCATCCACCAGCATCATACTCAGGCCCTATGTCTTTGACTCAACACTAGAAACACAAGTATACCTTCAATACAAACATGAATATCCTCTGCCCAATGAAATAATGCCTCTATATCAGTATGATTTTATAATCTTCACTAAGTGTTCTGCCCAGCCTGTAGAAAGGACAAAACACCAATACTCTTCTACTTGTGCAGCTTAAAGGGTAAAATGAAGGGTGAAGAATTCCTACCTCATAAAACATGCACACAGTCACTTGGTGATTGCACTGCACAGCTGGCTGAACTGAAAGCTCTAATTCTGACTCCTGAGAATAGAGATCCTGAGTTCCCCACACTTATAGTGTGCTATTTATATTATTGATTCGACTCTTACAAAGAGTACTTACACTTCTGGAGACTCTTAAGCATACAAGATCAAGAATAAGATGCTTTAGGGACAAGTGGCTAAACTTAAAGCATGTTTGCCATGGGCTCATGTCATACACACTGAGCCACCAACGTGTAGGGATACATGATGCAGGGAATTCAATGGCTGATGGAGCCGTAAAAGCAACATTGCAAACTGCTGCAGTACTGCAGTAACTCATTCCAGTACAAGAATAGATGGCAACATCATGATGACTGTCAATGCTACGCGCAATGGCACACTCTTACCAAAAGGTTTTCCACTCCAGCGTCTAAAATACTCCTACCAGTTAAGTGTGCAAAACGTTCCACTTGATCATATTCCCAGAGTGGGGGATAGGGCAATACCTAATAAAGATAGCAGGTAAGGACTGATCCTAGCAGCATATGAGCATCTATCATCTGTTCACTTAGGGGTGGCAGCTACAATTTCATTATTGCAGCAACGCTATTGGTGGCCAGGTCTTTACAAACAGGCTAAAGACTACATCCTTAAATGTAACATTTGCCAGCATATAAAAGTTTTCACCGCAGCTCGTCCACCACAGACACTTCCATTTATCTTAAACAAGCCTCTGGCTTGTGTCTATGTGGACCACTGTGGACCCTTACACTCAGATGGGTTTTACAAATACATCATGTTAGCAGTTTATTTCTATGGGTTTGGCCACAGTGGTCGGCTGACATTCAAACTGTTATAAAGGACTTGCAAGCCTTTATCGGCACATGCATTCCATTCAGACTAAAGTCCGGCATTGGCCTCTAGGCCTTATAAAGATACCATAGGCAAATTTGGTGTGACTATGCATTATTCCTCACCGTACCATCCTGAGGGAAACATGGTTGTGGAGAGGAAATACCGTAACTTAAAGCAGTCATTAACAGCTAGAGTATTAGGTTCAGGTCGCAGTTGGGTTCACCACCTGTGTCACTAATTCCAGTTATATCAGCAAATACCATACAATCGTAATGTATAACTACACAGATTTCAACTCTGCAAGCAGACAATGCTGGTGTTTATAACATACCACCATTAGAGTCGTCTACCAGTTCTACACAGCTTCAAGAGCCTCCCACATTTGTACAAACAGCCTCCAGCTATTTTGTTAACATTGATGACTTCTCTTTGGCTTTGTCAGACTCACCTCCACAGAGGGGACCATGTGAACTTTTTATTTGGCTCAAAAAGACATACCTTATCACTTTTTTGATATACATTTACATTAGAATTTTGTAACTTTCTTTTTCTTGCTTCTGAATGGACACTATCTCCCAGAACACTCTGCTGTGGAACTGGTAAACAAGGCTTTGAAACCCTATTCTTCATCACACAAAGTGCGATGAGACCTTTCCCTGGTGAACATTTCAGCTGTTCCAGTTCCTGATGGAATTGTTTGGGATAAGGTACTGAAGTATGCTCTCTTCAATAAAGTAGTACAGCAACTCACATAGACCAGGAGTCTTCACTCTTTGTGTAGGTTTATTGCAGTCAACAGGATACAAAGGTACAAGTGTGTAGAGGGCTCAAGGTGGTGGCTCCAACTGACTGTGGAGCAGTTCCAATCCCTGGCCCAAACATTCTATAGCAAGTAATACATATAATACAGCAGCAAGCACAAAGCAACATTCCAACATATATTATATAAAGTAAGTGCACTAGCATGTGAAGCACAGACACCACATATCTCCCTCCTTTTGATAAAAATGAGAAACAACACAAAAGGAAAATAATAAATAAAATGCTTACTGAATATATTTACTAGGAGTCCTGCTAAATCTTGAACTCCTTCTGACAACAGGAAAACTCTGACCAATATTTACAACTGGATCATGAACAGAGTTGGTTCTGGCCAAACGACAAAATTCCACCATTGACCATTGTCTAATTTAGCACTGTTACCTTTAATTGTGACTATACGTGCAGGATCCCTGAATTTTGACTTACCTTTTTGTAGCATCAAAGGATCCTTGACAAGGACCAGATCTCCAACAACAAGTTTGACTTCTATTTTTGAAACAGGCATAGCGAGTTTATTACACCTGCTAACACTGGCTTCATCACTGCGAGTTTTGGCAATGAGAGAATTTTTGTAACATCACATTCATTATCCAAACAAGTCAATTTCCAAAAGGATTGAGAGTGGACACCACTTTCCTCCCTCTCATCAATTCAAAAGGTACACAGCCCGAAACTGAGTGAGGAGTGGTCCTATACGCCCATACCACATCTCTGATGGCAGACTCACAATCTACTTTAGCTTTAATAGCACTCTGAATACATTCGACTAGTACCCTGTTGAATCTTTCAACTTTGCCGTTTCCTTGAGGAAAATATAATGGTGTGCGTAGGTGTTTAATACCCATTTTTGTTAAAAAATCCTGCATAAGTTGTGAAGTAAATTGAACACCATTATCTGAGAGTAATTCCTCAGGGGTACCTTCTCTGCTGAATACATCTTGGAGAAATCGAATAACCGATTTGGTGTTTGGTTCAGAAACACCCCTGCCTTCCACCCACCTGGATAAGTGATCAATTAGGACTACAAAATATTTCATACAATTGGGGAGTACATGAAATGGTCCTAGAAAATCTATCGCAACCTTTTGCCATACTTTGTTTGGAGAAAATGAGGGTTTGGGAGATGGAGAGTTCGTGATCAAATGTTTGTCACTGTACAAACATTGGGTACAACTATTAACAAGTGCTTCCACATCACGATCTACAGAAGGCCACCAAAAGTCATTACGTATTCTGCGATTGGTGGCAGTCATACCCAAATGACCTGAATGCGCAGTTTCAAGAATTCTTTGTCGAAAACAAAAGGGAGGAATTAATTTGCCTTCTCTGACTAAAAGTTTGGCTTCAAGAGATAATTCATTTGCAACCTTACAAAATGGTTGTAACTCAGGTTCAATGGATCTTTCCTTAGGCCAACCTTTCACTACAAAATCCACAACCTGTTTAAGAAGTACATCACTCTCTAATGCCTTACACCATTCTGCCATGTCAGGACAAATTACAGTATCATCAATGCTTGCAATTATACATTCTTCAACATCTTCTTCTAACTCATTAGATTTCTCCTCATGCACAGGATGTCTGGACAAGAAGTCAGCTTTGATATTCTTTCCTCCAGCTATGTATTGTACCGTGAAATTGAATTCTTAAAGTTTGGTGGCTAACCTAGCTAATCTAGCAGTAGCTTTTTTGATCTTGTTGCCAGAGAGTATGTCAACTAACGGCTTGTGATCCGTCCTCAGACAAAATTTTCTCCCCCACAAGTATGGTTTGAATTTCTCAATCCCCCAAACACAAGCACGCAATTCTTTCTCAATAACTGAGTATCTCAGTTCAACATCTTTCATCCGTCTTGAAGCAAAACCAATAGTAAGTTCATTGTTGCCTGTCATTTGTGATAACACGGCACCCATGCCATAGGAACTGGCATCTACTGTAATAAATGTATCTCGCCCCTCCATGTATGCTTGAAGAGCAGGAGCAGAAAGAATACTCTCTTTGATGCGTTGAAAATGGTCCTGACAAGTGGCTGTCCATATAAAATCAGAGTTTTTCTTTAAAAGACTTCTGAAACATTCAGTGAGACTTGCGAAATTCTTTGTGAACTTGGAATAAAATTCACAAAGCCCAATGAACGAACTAAGTTGATCTTTGTCAATTGGATGGGGTGCATTGACAATGCCATCCACAATACTAGGCTTAGGTTTGGCACCGTCTTTGGAAAGAATGTGTCCTAAATACTCAATTTCATTAACTGAGAAAATGCATTTGTCTTCTCTGACTGTAACGTGATTATCTTGTAAAGTGGTAAGTACCTGTTCAAGTACAACATTGTGTTCTTCTTTTGAACAAGTGTGCACCAAAATATCATCTTTAAATACAACTACATTAGAAATATCCTTAAACATATTACTCATGACTTTCTGAAATACAGACGCAGCTGACGCCAAACCGAATGGCATCCTGCGGAACTGGAATGTACCATCAGGTGTAACGAAAGCTGTGAGATGTCTCGAAGATTCGTCTAATTCCACCTGATGGTATGCAGCTCATAAATCCAGTTTAGAAAACCATTTGGATTGGCCAACTGCAGTGATAAGATCCTCAATACGGGGTAATGGAAAGTTTTCCACCCAAATTGCATTATTAATGGAGCGCAAATCAATGCATAAACGTAATTCGCCATTTTTTTTCTTGGCCAAAACAATCGGAGAAAGCCAAAGAGTGGCATCTACTTTCTCTATAATACCATTGTTTTGCATGGTATTCAGCATAGCAGAAAGTTCAGTCCTAACACTGTGAGGTACATTGCGTAGCCTATGCTTGACTGGTTGAACACCTTCTTTAATCTTAATAGTGTGGCAAAACATTTTTATCAAACCAATTCTGTCAGAGAACACATCCCCAAATTTCTCTTTTAAAGATGTGTGGTCAGATACAGAATTGGTAAGAGAAACAGGATGTTTGTGACCAGGTTTGATGATCATCCCAAATTCCGCTTGATGCCACCAACCCAAAACATTAATGCCTTTGTATGCCACATAAATTTTACCATGAATGGTCTTAGTTTCAAAAGTGATGTTACCACAAAAATACCCAGCTAAATCAATTCTGCTGCCTTCAAATGCTGTAGTGACAACATCAGGAGGCAATAATACTTTAGGTGCCCAGCTTTGTTTGTACTTATCAATTGAAATGATAGTGATTCTTGCCCCAGAATCTATAAGTAGTGGAATGTTGACAATATCAATAAAAATCTGAACCAAAGGATCTGAAATAGTATTATCGGAATGTACATTGTTGATGTCAATACAATCCACAGCTAACATTAATTCTTCAAGTTTGTTTTCCACCATATCAGTATCAACATCAGAATCTTGAACAAATCTAACAGGGTGACGTTTGCCTCCTCTACAAACATTGCCAAAGTGACCAATTTTCTTGCATTTCCAGCACTCTTGTGCTGCAGCTGGACAATTTTTAAAACTTGACACATGAGAATTCGAACCACACCTAAAACATTGTATTTTACCACGACCAAAAGATGTACCCCTGAAACTTCTGAAATTGGAAAAAGAACCTCTGGGTTTGTTTGCTAAAACATCAGTTGTGTGATGAGGTTTTGTTGAAAGTGCACCAAGTGTGGATGTAGGTGAAGGTTGAATTTGTAAAATTTTAGAATCACTTTCAGAAGTTTCAATACTTTTCGCTATACAATAGCTTCATCCAATGAGGGATTTTTACAAGATAAAAGTCTTTGTTGAATTTTCCTTGAATAACACCTAGATACTAGTTGATCTCTAATTAATTGTGAAGTGATCAAAATCACAATAACTAGCCAAGACTTTTAGTGCTGTAATATAAGTGTCAATAGATTCATTGGGACCTTGGGTGCGAGTGAAAAATTTGTGACGATGAACAACTAAATTGACTTTTCCCTCATAATAAATAGTTAATTTTTTAACTGCAAGTTGATATTCATCAAGATCACCTAAATCTTGGCCCAAATATACAGGTAAGTGGTCAAAAACATTTTGCCCTTCAACACCTAAATAATAATACAAAAGGCTACGTTTCCTTTCTGGTTTGAATTTTAAACCATCAATGGGACCAATATAAGCCTCAAAAGATCTGAACCAAAGGCACCATTTTAACGGTGGTTCTCCAGGATCCTGTAAAAACAAGGCAGGAGGGGTGACAGATTGCATAATTTCTATCAAAAATGAATTGGAAAATACAACAGCAATGAAAATAATGAAGAGGAGTACAAGCACCTAAAAAGGAGAAAGAGAAAGAAAGAAAACAACAAATGTTAATAAAGAATCAATAAACATTGAAACTGGAATCCAAAAAGTGTGTTGATCAGTGTCTTTGAAGAAAGAAAAAAAAATAAAAGAAATTGCATCAACACATGAGAAATAGCGTGTTGATCGCTGAAAATCCACTAGATGGCGCTGTGACAGGATGAGCAGGTTAAGAAATGCAGAGGAGTTCTTGTTGTAGAGCAGATCCTTTGTTGAAAAAATAAAGCAAATCTATGGTTGTGATTTTGAAATCTGGATGAGGTGGTGTTGAAAAGTGAGCTTTCATGGAAGAAATAAGGTAAGGAAATTGAAGATGTCCATATGTGGTTTCCACTTAGTTTCTTTGACAACTTGAATATAAATGTAGCAGGAAATAGTGTATATTAAAAAGAAGAGCAGCGAAAGCTCGGCGCTTGAATGCACTGGTTTGATTATTTAAAAGTTAAACAATATGGAAAGCTGTGTTTAAACTCCTGCAGGAATGCTCAATACTCTGCTGCTCGCGCTGGGACACACGCGCTGTTAGCAGAGTTAAGTGAGCTCGCTTCACGCTTGATTGAACACACTAGAAGTGAATTCCCTTCACGCTTGAATGAACGTGCTGGAAGCGAATTCCCTTCACGCTTGACTGCACACACCACGCTTGACTGCACACATCGAGTTAGATGAAAACAGAAGTGGATTCCCTTCACGCTTGGCTGCACACGCTGGGGCGCACACACGCTGTGAAGATGTATAAATGAAGACGGTTTCCTTTGATGTTTGAAAAAGCACGTGGAGTCAAAGTCAAGTAAATTGAACTTTTTTGAGCTGAGAATGGCTTGGCTTGACGATGTTGAATGCGCGCTGAAAAGCAGGGTATGTCAAGTTTATTTAATTGTAAAAATAAACACAAGTCCTTGACGCTAGACTGCGCGCATTGTCTGCTTAAGAAAAACGATACTGCAGTGTTTACTCAAGTAGAGACTCTCGACAGTTGGGTGCACGCGCTGTAAACAGGGTTTAATGGTAGATAAGCGGATAATGCTTTCACGCTAATTCCTTTGACCCTTAATTGAGCGCAGTGAAGTCGAAGTGCAGGCAATTAATCTTATTTAAGGTCTGTGGTAACGTTTGAAGTTGGCGCTCGAGCTGAGGCATAAACAGCAGGCTGGCTTTGACAAAGAGAAAAGAATGTTCGGTAGAGCGCACCCTAGGATATATTTGGTCCGACAAAGACTTTATTTGCCCCTTATGTTTTCTGAATTTCTTTACATGATGTCATGTCTCCTGGCACTATCTTTGATGATTGTGACATTCACACAGTATGCTTGTTGATTTAGAGCATTATACTGTATCTAATAGTGAAGAAATGTTTGATGGTACATCTAATTATGATGAAATGTTTTGCTTTCATCTTATGGTCATTATTATTTACATAAAGCAAGTACTCCACATGCAGTATTTAATTACACCCAATGGGAAACAGTACTCTACACCACCACAGGGTAGCTCAAAGACATTTGCAGAGTGTCCTAATATTATAAACTTACACCTTCTCCAGCGTAGAAAAATATGCTGACACAAAGTTGATTTATTCTGCATCCTTCATTTCCCAGTTGTCGACACAAGGGTATGACTTTTAGAGAGACAATATCGATTTGAAAGCAATATTGGTAACTAGAGACTGGCAGGTTCAGTTGAAAGAGGCTTTATTTAGAGCATGTCTCATACCAAAAGAACTAAAATCCCTGAATACAACTGTGCACTAGACGCCCTGTCTCGGCCTAGCCAAGATATAGGATCTGAATACACCAACAATACTCACTTTTGCGTGCTTTGAGAATTGTAAGCTTGAGAAGAAAAGCGGTTGTGGTCCCCAGGCGTCTCCGCCCTGATTAATGGAAGTAATTGTTAGGGTTTCAGATGTCCAGAATGTGAAGACCCCTAACCCATTGAGACAAAGACACTTGCTTTAGAAAGGTGGACAGAGCGGGGAGGAATCTTCTGGTTTCATAGAGGTTCCCCAATAAAAAATTGAAGATTGGTTATTGGTTTACGTTTTGTTGATTCTGTTTAATACTGTGCTTTCATAAATAAAACTGTGCAAAAGGGTAGCCGACACTTGTTTTGCCCACAATGGCGCACAGGCCTGGGGCTTTTTCAAGGTGTGAGGGTTGGTCCGGATAAGGCTAAATGAGCACTTCAGAAGAGAGGTCGCCCTTGTAAACTGACAGCCTGAATGCTGTACAAGTAGTCACATGCAGTTCAAATGAAGTAGCTCAGTAGCAGTCGGAGCATAAGAGCAGAGGGTGTTCAGCAAACAAAACAGTCACTGCAGTCGGCAAACACCCCGTGTAGCAAACGGAGTGTTTGCCGACCGCAGTGATTCGACCTGACTTTCTGACCTGCTTTGAATTTTCAGCCTGTTTTGTTTGCATGTGTTGGCTGTCCTTGTGCACAGTTTTGCTTATGAATACACAGTATTACAAAGAATCAACAAAACAAACCAATGACCAATCTTCCTTTTTCCACTGGGGAACATCTATGAAACATCTATGAACCCAGAAGATTCCTTCCAGCTCTGTCCACCTTCCTAAAGCAAGATGCTTTGAGAATGGGCAGCAATTCACAAATTACAAGGAGGACACATTTAACAGCATGCTTAGACATGGGACATACAATTCTTCATGTTTCATTCCAGAGGGATGGTTAGTGTGGCCGCTAGATACTAATGGATGTTGCTCAAATATGAATTTATCTTGAAAAACAAAAGAAAAGAGGTGTTTAGCAAAACAGGAACAGTTTGTTTAATTAAACGCTTTGACTAGAAGACAGTTACAGAAACAGGATCTGAGGACTGTCTCAATGTACAATTAATTTGAGAGGTATTTTATACAGTTCATTGGTAAGGAATGAGGGCCATTGTCTCTGGAGTCATAAATTTGGCTTTGGGTAAGGAATCCAGGTTTTCCTTGACCTTGCATGAACACAATGCATGCCAATGGGTAACTTGTCCGGATGTCCGGCATGGGGGTGTGTGATCACTGTGTGTGCTGTGTCTTGATTGGCTGTGTTCCTAACTTCATGTGGCATTTGACTTTATAGTGTTTTAGGAACACGCACACCCTTCCAGATGTGTGCTTTATTGGGGCCAGTCTCTATGGACCACTGTGGTGTCGCTGTGCCTATCTGTGAGATTGATCTGAGTTTCCTGTTTAGGTACTTGTCTGCCAACTATGTGCCGCCCCCCCTGTGACCTGTCAATCAGTAACCTCAGGCCTAGGTCTCAGAGCCTGCCTGACCACTATTTCTGAGTTGGGGTTGACAGAGAGTTTGTGACGGGTGTATTCGATAACAGAGCTGTGATTTTGTTCTTATACGTGATTGTATTAATATTTACATTGACATTTTTAATATTGACATTCCCCACTCTAGTTGAATTTTGAACTACACTATCTAACCCATACTTCATGACAGTCACTTTATTGGAGGCTTGTTGTTCTTCTATTTTGACAATTACTACTTTCCTAGTTACTTGCATTCTACCCAATTTGAGAACTTCATTTTTACAGCAGGATCCCCCCAACTGCATGAAACCACACATAAATATTAGCAGTAGGAAAACAGGCAGTAACGACATGCACAGTCCGGAAAGCAACCGAGGGAGCCAGGAGAACCAGTTCAAGAACCACTCCTGCTCAGGGGCACCTCCCTCCTCCCGCATGTCTCTTTGCAAACGGTGCAGTACTTGGATGGCAAGAGTCAACGTCCCATTATCCAGATCATTATCTGGAATAAACGTGCAGCAGGATGCATCGATCTTTGAACACATCTCTCTCTCCATTGTGGTCATTAAGTCTAGCACATATCGATGTTGCATCCCCATGAGGTGGATAGCTCTCAGTTCTTAATTGATTGAATTAAGACCAAGCTCAGTTTTTCATAATTTTAAGTATTTC
Organism: Calotriton arnoldi; assembly: GCA_963921515.1. Lineage (NCBI taxonomy): Eukaryota > Metazoa > Chordata > Amphibia > Caudata > Salamandridae > Calotriton > Calotriton arnoldi. Next base: position 37,356 of record CAWUFW010025549.1, read on the forward strand.
CCACCTGATGATTCGGAGCCAGAGGGCATTAGCTTTCTTCTGCAAGGTGAAGAAGGGTATGGATCCTCCTGCTGACACTTGTGCAGTTGAAAACAGTCTGAATTCTTCTGGAATGTCCTTGTACTGAACCCAGCCAAAATAGTCTGCAATTCTTTTCTCATGAGCCTGATGAAATAAACTTGTTTTCTTCCTTAGTGGGTGCTGCTGAAAGTCAGACAGTTCTTCTCTGGGAATGACCATCGTCCATGCCATTGGGGGATGAGCTGAGTGTAAGCAAACTTGCTGCACTGCAAGTATGTAACCATCAGAATGGAGATGCCTCATTGCATATCAGGAATGTTCATGATTGTACCGCAGATTTCGTTGGTGCCCAGTAGAAGTGTTACTTTGCCTCTGAAACACAAGGAGTACAGTCTAAGTTTCTGCACCATCAAGGGTATGCCCCTTTCCTTCTGGCCAAGTGTATCCACTCACATCGGTATCCCAGATTTCCTGGCATGGGGTATCTATACTATTTTAACTTAGTTCCTACCCCACCAAAAAAAAATATGCTCACACAGACAAAACTCATATATACAGGTTTGTCTGTCATCCATAGCCCTTAAAGGCTATGACTACTGGAAGGACATAATCGATTTGAAATCAATATGGGAAACAAAATCTTACTAGATTCAGGGAACACAAACCTTATTTTGAGCCTGCTTAATTTCCACACAAATGGTTTTCTTGGATGACACGATCCAGCAGACTACATGTCTGAGATTGGCAAATATTTAAGAAATGAATGCCCCAACAATTTTGTCTATTTTCCGCTTTGATAATTGGCATAGTTTGATAAATTACAATGAAGACCAACTCAATAGCATGGTGCAGAATGGTACATTTAATTCCACACTTTCAGATCTTAACAGGTGGTTACTGTGGCCAGGTGACACTAATGGTTGTCTTGTCATTTTCTCAATTCCACACCAGGGTTTAAATCAAGCAGAACTAATCCTGATACTCTCAATCACCACATTCTGGCATTGTTACCACCTATTCAGTGGGAAAATTGTGTCAACAATGGTTGGAACATTCTACATTGCCTGCAGTGAAGCAACAACTTTCTCTCCTGTCTGAAGACATGAATTTATCCAATTTTCTTTTGGGTCCCAAATCTCCACGTTATAAAAGATTTATTTATGCTACCTATAATGAAGTTTGGAAATTATCCCAGATAGAAGCTGCGGCACGATTAGGACATATTGACCAAGATAATTTGGACAAAGTGCCTGCTGTTGTTGATAATATCATAAAAATGTTGTCTTCTCATATTTACAATTTAAATAACATTGTGTCACTTGTTACTGGTATAATGCAAAGTGACATATCAACACTCTATCATGGGCAAAGTCAGCTTAGATCTATTATGCAGTTTAGCTGTACGCTTCAAACACCTAAAAATGGGTGCGTAGGTGCATACCCTGGCACTACTTGAATTACAGTCATTTATTTCTGCCCTTTAATTTAACACGTAAAAAACAATTAATGGCAATGAAAGACGCAACTTACACAATGATACATTTAGAGAAATTAGAACAAGTTACATTCAACAGAGCTGAAACACCTTCAGCTGTGTAATTGATACACAACGTTAATTCTTTACCTATCTCAACATTTCAGTTCACAGCTTGCATGAAACATTTCCCGTAGGTCACTTCCCTTTACATATCATTGTGAACGTGCCAGTAAGGAACTTTTCCTTACTAGAGAAGAATGCAACTCTTCTGTCAGACATTCACTCATTTGCAAACATATTAAAATCCACCACACATGTAATACTTCAGTCCCAAATTCAGCCTGTTATTTAAAAGAAATTCAGTGCCCGCAATTCTTTCCCTTTTTATGGTCCTTTCAAATGGGAGTCGCTTAATGCTTAGTGATCAAGCTCACTGGGGAATGGGAGTTGGAATCCCCTGTATTCTTTCTGTTTCCTAGCTGGTCACTTGTTGCAACAACATCTTGTTTTCCCTCCACATGAGATAGTACATAGCTCGTTGTGGCCTTCCATTTCAACTTTGAAGGCAGACTTCAACAAGCTAAGCAGACTCAAATTATTATTGTTTCAACATGAGGTAGCGGTCACATCTGCTCGCGAAACCTTTGAATTGCAGGTGGCTAGAACTTCTAGTGAAATACAGTCATTGTTAAATACAACCTTCCCCTGGATTTCAGTGAATTAGTGCATCAACTGTCACATGCATCAAGCATAATTGCACTGGCAAAAATTGCGAAAATGCAAAATAGGCCGTTAGCGACCGCAAAACGAAACTTTCCAATGCATCAACCGAAATACCAAAAAAACTAGAGATTCGCAAAAAAAGCCCTCGCAAATTTAGCGAGTAGCAAAATAGTGAAACTATAATAGCGAAACATACAATTGCTACCGCAAATAGCGATTAGCAAATAAAGAATCGCAAAGCAATGCATCAAAAATCGCAATTTGCGAATTCAATGAAAAACCCTATTTTGCAAGAGCAGAATAAGGGGAATCTCAACCAGGAGGTAAAGTAAAAAAATAAATACAAAAAAACCACAGGTGCAAACAATTAGAAAACCTTGAAAAATGCCTCAGGAGACCCCGTAAGCCTTTCACAATGGCAGCCCTCTACATGCTGGCAAGTAGGATGAGGATCAATGCAGCAGCCCAGCGCAGGAGGAGGATACAGGAGAGGGTATTCCGAGTGCGCATAACATTGCTGGGCCAAAATGAAGACGAAATATATGATAAGTACCGGTTGAACCATGCAATGATAATGCGCCTCATTGCAGATTTGGAACCCCTGCTGCAGCACCAGACCCGTAGGACCAATGCCATCCCTGCACACGTACAGGTCCTATGCAGCCTGCACCTACTAGCGTCAGGCAGTTTCCAGGGGGTAGTAGCAGTAGCCGGAGGTGTATCCCAAAGCGCACTCTCACACTTCTTCCGAAAATTCCTTGACGCCATGTTGACAATGATACACACCCACATCACCTTCCCCACAACCCCACAGGAGTTGAACCAGACAAAACTGGAGTTCTACCAGGTGGCACATTTTCCACATGTCATCGGATGCATTGACTGCACGCATGTCCCCATCTGTCCACCAGCAGCCAACGAGTACATCTTCCGGAACAGGAAGTCGTACCACTCCATCAATGTGCAGGTCGTGTGCAATGCAAAGCATATAATAACGGACATCGTGGCACAATTTCCAGGGAGCACACATGACTCGTATATATTCCGCCACAGTGGCATCCACAGGCGTCTGCTCAGGGGTGAATTTGGCGAAGGACACCTACTTGGTACATACATATATCTAGTTGCTACATCATGAAACAAAATGTAATAGCATTACTGTGGCTAACTCTTTGCTTTCCACCCTGTAGGTGACAGCGCATATGCCCTGCGCGAATATATCCTGACACCATACCTCAACCCAGCCACACCACAGGAACAGAGGTACAACGCGGCACACATAAGCACAAGGAATGTGGTAGAACGGACATTCGGCATACTGAAAAGTCGTTTTCGCATCCTTCATAAAACTGGTGGTGCATTGCAATATAGCCCCGAGACCTGCTGCAGGATTGTTGCTGTATGTGCCATGCTGCACAACATTGCCACCAGAAGGGGTATTACCATTGAGATGGACAACAGTGACTCGGATGGTGACAAGCAACCACCCGCACAACACCGACAGGCGCATGTGGCAAACACTGCAGAGGGTCAGAGGAGACGTGCACACATCACACAACATCATTTTTGAGGTAGATAAGAATGAGCCATGACAAACAAATGCTGTACGTAAATATTTATTAACATGAGCACATGTCAAACTTGAGACGTGCGTTTAGAAATTTTGGAAGGTGATTGCATTGGTCTATAAAGTCAAAATAAAACTGTACTCAGCACTGGAGGGCAATCACCAAGTAGAAATTGCCCATGGTTACCCCACCATGGCCAAAAGGAGTATATGCCTGGCTAGCGCCTCTTGCCACGTACCCCCAGCCTCCTGTCGCCTGCCTCTGCACCATCACCCTGACGTGATCCCGTGGATGTTGAGCTGCGCGAACTGCGCCTCCTGTTAGTGGTCACTGGCACCGATAGGCTACTCAGGATAGAGGCCTCCTCACTCCCCTCCTCCCCTTCCAGGTGGATGGCACTCACAGTCCCGGACTGGATGTGTTCCACAGCAGTGGTGACTTGTCCTAAGGACCTGGCAACATCCCCACAGAAATGGCCTAGATCAATATGCATTGACACGGAGCGCCGTGCCAATAGCGCAGTGGTATTACAGAGCTTGTTGATGGCCCTGGTATTCGCTGACATGTAGATCAGGCTCTGGTGATGCCTTCTCCGCTTCATGCGCTGTCCTGCAAGCACTGCACGGGTGAGCTCCTGTAAGCTCAAGTTTGTCTGGCGATTCCCCTCAGCAACCACTGATGTTAGTTCGCGCACATTGTCTGCCATTGTGCTTATGTTTTTGGCCAGCTTTGTGATCTGCATATTGATTGTGCCCATGTGTCTCCCCTGCAGGCGCTGCACACGTAGCATCTGAGACTCCACGCCGCCATATACATTTGGGACCTGCTCATCATGTGCCGCAATACGGGCCCTGGACCTGCGCCGTCGTCCTGTTTGGAGCTGTGCCGGTGTTGGAGTTGGTGAAGGGACACGTGGCTGGCTGGAAGATGTAGTGGATGCTGGAGTCTGATCGGATTCCATTTCTACCAGTGAGGGTACATGTGCCCTGCGTTTTGGTGGTGGGGGTGGTGTGTTTTCTGGGACCACAGGAGTCTCTGCATCCATCTCTGCAGGTGTTTCTGAGATGACGAGCTGGTCACTATCCTCGGAGTCTGCCTCCGCTGCATCTGTGATGTGAAACAGTGCAGTGTTAGTCTTGTATTATCCTAATTCTGTTTATCATTTGGCAAACTTATTTCAAAATAAATCACTGACTTAAACACTCTGGCTGGCATGCGGTATTGGTATGTTTAATTAACCATGTTAGCTTTTGAATGACCACTTGTCTGACAAGACTACAACTCCCATGATGCATTTTGTGTATGAGGTGAAACGTGGCATGGGGTTTTACCTGTACACTGTGATTTGCCTGGGGGATTGTGCACGGTTATACAGTACGCAGAGGATTAGCGCTTGCATGCATCTTACCTTGTGATGTTCCTGCTGTGCCGGATGTGTCCAATTGTGTCACTCTGACGACTGCCTCAGGCTCGATTGTCCCCTCAACAAGGTCCTCCAGGGCTGTGTTTGCGGGTGCATTCGATAGACCCCCTCCTGTGCCAGCTGCTTCCTTCACCCTTTCTGCTATGCACTCCTTTGCGCGTTTCCTCAGGTCAAACCACCTTTTCTTCAATTCCTCAATGCTGCGGTGTGTGACTCCCACAGCATTCACTTTTTCCTTTATGCGCAGCCATATTTTGTGCTTCACAGCCTCTGGCACCTTCAGGGACAATTTCCCAAACAGTTTGTCGTGACTACTGCTGACACCTTCAATCAGGTGTTCAAGTTCCCTCTCAGAGAACTTCAGCTTCCTCTTCCTAGGCGTGGCACTCTTCCCTGCATCGTTTTTGTCCATCCTGAGTCTGGGAACAGTAGCTGGATACAGAGAGTGAGGTTTCTCAGCTCAGCTTCAGGTCTCTGCCTCCTCCTCTGAGCTCCTCAGGGCACTGAATGAAGCATGGACTGGATGACTTCCTGGTTGTGATGTCATCAGCCTGCTTCCAGTGCGACCCGTTTTTTGCGATTTCGGTATTAGCGATTTCGCTAATATTGAAATCGCTAATACAGAAATCGCTTTTTTCCGATTTCATGTGTTAGCTTGTCGCAATTGTGTTCTCGGTCCCGATTTAGCGATTTATTGCGAATCGCTAATTATTAGCGACTCTCATGATGCATTCCGCTTAGCGATTTTTATTTGCGATTCCTTATTTATCGCAAATAAGGAATCGCTTTTCTAGGTTTGATGCATGTGCACCCT
>CAWUFW010025550.1:0-43380 GCA_963921515.1 Calotriton arnoldi
AACAGGTTTTGGCTTCCTGGGGGTTGCACATGGCCATCGGCCTCTCACTTGCCCCTCCTCGGATGGCCCCTCTTCTTTGGGGGACCCTCAAGTGCAGGCTGCTGCGGTACAGGGGACTATCCGCCAGAGTCATCCTCCCTCCCTGTGGCAGTTGCAGTTGTTTCAGCACCAGATGTTGTGGGCACACAGGGAGGTGTTGACTGGTTGCTGCTCATCTGGTGGAGGCATTGTAATATGTCCCTATGCACCGCCGTCATCTCTTGCAGTGTGTCCCACTTGGACTCCACGCGGGACATGTGTGAGTCCAAGCGGGCATGATGGGCAGCCTGCTGCTGTTTAATGTCCATGAGGAGTCCCACTACCTGGCTGAGCTCTCCGGTGCTGGACTGGTACGCATCGGCTATGCGTGCCAGTTGTGGGTCATCATGCAGTCCAGACCCTTCTGCAAGCAGCGACCTATGTCTCCCACCCCTCCCACCACCCCTGGCGACACGTGCAGTACCTGAGGTGGCACGCACAGGTGACCCTGGGCCCCCTTGGGGGTTGTTGGTGGTGTTGGTGTCCATGGCCCCACGTTGGTCCAGGGTCCCTGTGCTGGTGGTGGTGGTGCTCCTTGGTCTTTCCGTGTCGGCAGGGGTGGTATGTGTGTTGACAGTCGTTGGAGGGGTGGGTGCAGGGGGTGCAGCTGGTGGTCCTGCTGGTGCTGCATGATGACTTGCTCCGGAGGTGCCAGGTTGGTCTTCTTCATCCGAGGAGGGCAGAGGCTGTTCCACACCAGTGAGCTCCGTATCCTCTTGCGCCTGGGACGGGGACTCCTCAGCGTCTGCTGCTGTGTCCCCATCATCACCTGTTTTTGGGAGACACACACAATGTATGTTATGTTTCTGCAGGCATCAATGGTTGACACACCTGACAGTTGTGACTGTGCCTCTGGATGCGGGCCTGTACATTGCATTGTGCTAAGTTGTCACAGTCAGGGGTTGATATTGGTGTAGCACATTGTCCTGCATTATTTGGGCATTTCCATGTGAATGTTGGGGTGTGTACATGGTCTGCATTGGTTGTATTTGGTTGACATCCGGCCCTCCTTCCCACCCAGCCAGATATCCCACCATGGAACGTGCTTCCATTGCAGGGAGTGCAATTTGTCTTTCAGGATGTCAGTCAATGGTGTCCTGCTGTTGGTTGGTGCACAGTTGCCAGCAGGGCCTTGTGCTCCCCACAGCAGTAGCCAGTGTCAGCCATCTTGTCAGTTGTTTTCCACTCCCTGTGATGTGGGCATTGTTCATGGTGGTGTTGATGTGCGCATTGTGAGGGTGAGCAATATCTGTGACTACCACTCCCATCATGCTATTGCCTCCACCCCCCTTCCCAGCATGCCCATACTTCCTTCCTTTTGAGTGTACTTCACTGTGTGTGGGTGTGACAGCAATGGCAAGATGGCTGACAGTGGTGTCCTGCTGTTGGTTGTTGGCCAGTTCCCAGCATGGCCTTGTGCTCCCACAACAGAGCACCAGTGTCAGACATCTTTGATGGGGCTTTACACTCTCTGTGAGGTGTGCATGCTTAAGTGTGAGCTTGCTGGGCCATGTGGGGGATGTTGAGCTGTGACTACCACTCCCATCATGCTATTGCCTCCACCCCCCTTCCCAGCATGCCCATACTTCCTTCCTTTTGTGTGTACTTCACTGTGTGTGGGTGTGACAGCAATGGCAAGATGTCAGTCAGTGGTGTCCTGCTGTTGGCTGGTGCACAGTTGCCAGCAGGGCCTTGTGCTCCCCACAGCAGTAGCCAGTGTCAGCCATCTTGTCAGTTGTTTTCCACTCCCTGTGATGTGTGCATGGTTCAGGGTGTTGTTGATGGGCCAATTGTGAGGCTGACCAATATCTGTGACTACCACTCCCATCATGCTATTGCCTCCACCCCCTTCCCAGCATGCCCATACTTCCTTCCTTTTGAGTGTACTTCACTGTGTGTGGGTGTGACAGCAATGGCAAGATGGCTGACAGTGGTGTCCTGCTGTTGGTTGTTGGCCAGTTCCCAGCATGGCCTTGTGTTCCCCACAACAGAGCACCAGTGTCAGACATCTTTGATGGGGCTTTCCACTCTCTGTGAGGTGTGCATGCTTCAGTGTGAGCTTGCTGGGCCATGTGGGGGGATGTTGAGCTGTGACTACCACTCCCATCATGCTATTGCCTCCACCCCCTTCCCAGCATGCCCATACTTCCTTCCTTTTGAGTGTATTCACTGTGTGTGGGTGTGACAGCAATGGCAAGATGGCTGACAGTGGTGTCCTGCTGTTTGTTGGTGGCCAGTTCCCAGCATGGCCTTGTGCACCCCACAACAGAGCACCAGTGTCAGACATCTTTGAAGTGGCTTTTGACTCCCTGTGAGGTGTGCATGCTTGGGTGTGTTCTTGCTGGGCCATGTGGGTGGGGGATGTTGGGCTGTGACTACCACTCCCATCATGCTTTTGCCTCCACCCCCCTTCCCAGCATGCCCATGCTTCCTTCCTTTGACTCAGCTTCCCTGTGGGGTTGTGTGCCTGTGCTGACAAGATGGCTGACAGTGTTATCCTGGGGTTTGTTTTGCTACAAGTCCCATGTGTGTCCCTGTGCTTCACACTGCATGACCCAGGGTTGTGGTTCTTTGTAGGATATTTGATTGGTGTGTGAGGCAATGCTTTCTCCCAGGTGAGTTGTGTGTAGTTTGTGTTAGGGGGTGTGTGGGTGGAGCTGCTGGTGACTATGGTCAGTGCTGTGAGTCCTCCTTCCCACCCAGCCAGATATCCCACCATGGAACGTGCTTCCATTGCAGGGAGTGCAAGTTGTCTTTCAGGATGTCAGTCAGTGGTGTCCTGCTGTTGGTTGGTGCACAGTTGCCAGCAGGGCCTTGTGCTCCCACAGCAGTAGCCAGTGTCAGCCATCTTGTCAGTTGTTTTGCACTCCCTGTGATGTGGGCATGGTTCATGGTGGTGTTGATGTGCGCATTGTGAGGGTGGGCAATTTCTGTGACAACGACTCCCATGATGCTATTGGCTACACTGACTTGCCCAGCATACACAGTATTCCTTCCTTTCAGTGAGCTTCCCTGTGAGGTGGTGTTGTGGTGGTGGCTACATGTCTGACTGTGTTTGTTGGTTATATTTGTGCCACTGCCTAGCTCTATTTGTTGTTAGGTTTGTACATGTCATGACACAGTTACATTTCACTATGAGCTGGCATGTATTGTGTTTATCTGGCTGACATACACATTTTGGGATGATCTGTTTTGGTTGGTGTGTATTTGCTAAGGGTGCATGGTTTGACTCTCCCCTTGACAGTGATGTGTGTGTATTGTGGCAGAATATTGTGTACATTTGTTGTGTACTCACCAGGCTCTGGGATGTTTTCTAGTCCATAGACGCTCACTGGTGGTAGGATGGCCCGCACCTTCTCCTCCCAGGGCCTGAGGTATACTGGTTTGGCAGGAGGGCCACTGCCGGTGTGTTGGCTCACGATGTAGTCCTTCTTCAACAGCTCCTTGACCTTCCTGCGCACGTCATACCACCTGTTCTGGATGTCTACCTTTGTGCGCAAACATGGTGATTGTGCGTTCACCCTGTCGACGATCCTCTCCCACATCTTGGTTTTCTGCGCCATGGGTGTCTGTTGGACCAATGTGCCAAACAGCTGTGGCTCTACCCTGAGGATCTCATCTACCAGGACTTCCAATTCACTATCTAGGAACTTGTGATTCTTCTTTGGGGGCATGGTGTTGGGTGGTGCTGGTGTGTGATGTGTGTGTTGGTGTGCAAGTGAGGGTGTGTGAGTGTGTGTTTTGCTGGGTGTATGTGAGGGTGCTATTTGTTGTGGTGCTGCTGGTGTATGGCTTGTGTGATGGATGAGCTGTGAGTGTGTGTGTGGTTGCTGTCTGTTGGTGTTGAGTACTGGCAGGTAATTTGAATTTGCAAAGGATCATGGTAGGGATTTGTGTCCTTTATATGGGTGGAGTTGTGGGTGTGTCTTTGTTCCCTGTTTCCCCCAGTATTTATTTGCTTTGTGATAGCTTGTTTGGCCTTTTTTGTGTTTATTTTTCCTTGGTTCTTTTTGTGCATGTAGGAGACGTTCTTGTGACCGAGTCGGACCCTCCAGTTGTCTCGTGCGAGCCTCTCAGATTCGTTCACGCTGTGTTTGTGCTGTTTTCTGTGCTGCGTACGCGTCGGTCGCGGGGTTTTAGGTTGCTTCGGCTCGCAGTTTTGAATGCGTGTCGGTCGTGCGGCTTGGGCTTCGTGCGACTCGGTCGTGTTTTCCACGTGTTGCATCGTACTTGGCGGGTAGGAGTTCGGCGGGTACGTTTCGGTTAGGGATTCTTCCTGGTGCGTGTCGGTCGGTTCGATTCGCGTGCTTTTCCAGCCGGATGGCGGTTTTCTGCGTGGCTTGGTCGTTCGGCTTGTGTTCCGTACGAGTCGGTCAGATTTAGCACGCTTCTTATCGTACTTTGCGGGTCGTGCTGCACCGGTACGTGTCGGTCGATATTTATTCCGGCTCCGAGTCGGTCGGTACGTTTTCCGGCCCGAATCGGAATCGGCCCCTAAGTCTTATATGTACAGTGATAAGGTACCATGTATTTGGTTTTTATGCATTTTTATATTCATGAATTTATATTTATATATTTATATTTATTTATATATTTATATGCAAGATAGTGTGATAATTTTAAACCTGTACATAATTTTACTTCAGTACGACAGGAATCCACACACTATAAAGGATAAACTGGAGAGAACAGGTAGGAGGGGGATATCGGGGTCTTATCACATGACATATCCCAAACATTCAAATATGACATCTCTAGAAAACACTGAGGATTTGGGGTGGAACAGGATAACCCTCCATGTGGACCCTGGTATGGATCTGTATAACTAACATCCGCCTTAGGTTGCCCTGACACTGCAATGAGGATTAATTATTATAGTAACTATCGTTGAACACTTTTTTAGTCTCTTTTTTTAACAGACACATTTTTTAGGTCAAATTTATCACGGAGGATAGTCTTTACACGCACATTTGGAGGCTCTATGGACATATATTAATATTACCACATGCATGTGGTGTTAGGAAAGGGATTTATCCCAGAACACAACAATTGATTGTTCTAACAGTGTCACTTAACATACGAGAGAATTTTATGGTAATAGCCAAAACCATGAGTGAGTCAATAGGGGTTCTTTTTTATAAATTTTGGGATTCCTAGATTTGGACAACATATTAGTTCTTGCTTGTATAGAGGGAGATAGACAAATAATTATAAAGCATTCATGCCAATATTAACTGAATTTGATTTTAGCAGCAGGTTAGCATTATTTTGCACAAAAAATCTTTTAGATGTAAATATGATGTTATTGTTACCGCTGTCTTTACCCTCATGTCCTTATTTGTACTTTATATTGATTTTACAGTATATCAATATTTTAACTTGCTATTGGTTTTTAACTTAACCTATGTAATGTTAATGAACTACAAATTCTTCTATGTCTATGGGTGCCACACTCACGTGTTTGTTTGAGAATTGCACTGGTCACTTTAAAAACGGAGGTTGAACATGAGTACAATGTCATTTGAAAAAGGCTCGGACGAGCCGAAACGTTATGGCGGCATTGAGGATTAAATAATCATTTGCACTAACCATTTTGGTCCGTGTCCGTTGTTGCAGGGAAGAACCTTCAAGTTCAACGCGGAAAGCAGAATTTGCCGTTTATGTGCTGGAGTGCCCATGTGGTCTGCGCTATGTGGGGAGTACAAAACTACAGGTCCACAAACGTATACTCCAGCACATAAGGGCAATCAATAATGGAGATATGTCCTATCCGGTGGCATGCCACTTTGATGAAATTCATGCCAAAAGTTCCAAAGAGCTCAGATATTATGTAATTGACACGGTCCTTCCACTTAGAAGGGGTGGAGACCCGGAGGGCCTTTGCGCAAACTTGAGACTAGGTACATATTAGAATTAGATTGTAAGACACCAGTAGGTTTGAATAGCAGTGAAGATTTTTATACACATTTATAAGTATAGGATACATGAACATTTCTAAGATTTCTACCCTAGTATCATAAGTCATGATATCATACTTTGCCAGCTGCCTCATTTTAATTTAAAAAATTGTTTTTTTAAATTGACAAAAATATCTTTTTTATTTCATAGGTTTTTAGGTTTTTACCTTTGCACATTTTTGCACGTGAGAATGTAGGGTATCAATTTTTGACACCTTTTTGCACATATGCACTGACACTTTACTTGTAGACATAGAATTCTATTGCGTTGGCCCACTTGGGCTTTATTGTTCCTTTATGACTTACTTTCAATATAAGGATGATCTAATGAAGCCAGTCCCCATTGCTATAATTAAGTTGGATATTTATTTTAGTAGGCATTTATCTTACTAATATTATATGGTCCTGTTTGCAATTGGTGATAGTGAGGTAATTTTAACATACAAATACCCTTTTATGAGCTAATCTTATGATGTAATTATATGTGTATTTATTTATTTATAAATATTTATATATTTATTAGAATTGCTCATTTGCACATGTCTGGCTCTGTTTTGATCCTGATCTCCTATTGTCTCAGGCTAATTGTTAATTTCTCCCATAAAAAAGGAAGAAATGTTGTTTCAACTCTTCTATGTCGTTGGTGAATTGCAGTCTTGCTCTCTAGGCACTGTCACTTTAAAAACTCAATCATGCTCCCCATTCGTGTCATGTGATCAAGGCCCCACGAGGGCTGAAACGCGTAATGGCGGTGGTGCAGGGGTTTGAACAACAATAAACTACTTTGCACTGCAACTGGGTTCGCTCGTCTTTGCAGATCGATCAAGCGTGGAAAAGACGTTTCCTGTTTATATATATATATATATATATATATATATATATATATATATATATATATATATATATATATATATTCACTGAAAAAGCCACAGGTTTCAGGGACGTTATAGTTAGTTGGACATTTCACACGTACAAAACCAGAGAAATTCGGCCGTTATAGTTAGTTGAGCTAACTATAACTCGCGCCCCCGCAATGCACTGCTGATGACATCACATATTACATCACTGGTTAACCCTGCCATCTGCCCTTCTCTCTCTCCTGCAACGTGTGCCCTGGGACATCGATTCGCCTGGACCCACTTTCTACCTACCTGCGCAAAGAATCTCCTGCTCCACACTGGGATCGGGAGTGGCGAGGTCTCGACTCGGCATTTCTGCAGCCCCTCTACCACCGTTGGCTGCGGTGCCGTAGTACGCATGCAGAGACCGGGTAGCGGCTGCGAGGTCTCATCGCTCGACGACCTGGGGGGTGAGTGCTGCTGCACCTCGCTGCTCCCCTGCAGGTCCCTGCAGGTCCCGACGCTTAGGTCTGTGCTGCCCGGATGGCGGGATGGCACTCTTCATCGTTCGGAGAAATCGGGGCTGGATGCTGCCCTCCGCCTCCAAAGGCTCAGTGATTTAGTGGAGTACGGGAGCATATGTACGCTGAGGGTGACTCGCTGCAAACTTCTCCTGCGGGAGCCGCTGCAGACACCATCTGTTGGCCCTCGATGTGCAGCACTTAGGAGCGTTCTGGGCGCTGTAAACGTTTTTCTTGTTGTTTTTTTTTTTAAACGCCTTGTTAACGCTTTGCTCATGTTTCCAGCGGGAACATGGTTCCTTTGTTTCTTCCCCAAAACGCTTGCCTGCTGATGATTAGTGTAAACAGTTCCTCTCAATTACTCATCGGAGACATTTTCACTATGCTACATTAAACAGAGAAACAGGACTACACTCCCTATAGACCACCCAACTGAAAGCGAAAGAGGACTTTGTCACAGGGGCAGGTCTATGAAGTAAACAGAGCGGCCATCTTGAACGGTTGCTTTCTAAATGGATTGGCTCCCATGAACTCAGATAACCCCCTCATTCCCTCATTCTACAAACTTAAAGGTTATCAAAGAAATTATCTAAGCCAATGCTACACCTATCAAAAATTAATGAATCCTACCAGCGAATGAATATGATGATGTTCCACTCTGATGATTGAGAAGACGTACTCCAGAGGAATCCCCTAGTGCCTTGCTGCGCTGCCCTGAGAGTGGCCTCGGCACTATCATTGGGTCTGGTGCGTGCCATCTCCTTTCTGGGTCCCGGCCTGTCCTGGCGTTGCCCTGGGCCTGAGGCGCTGAGGCTGGCCTGGCCTCCCGGTCTCCGCTGCAGCCCTTGTACTCGACAACGTTCCGCGTGGTGGAGACTCACCCTTTCGACTTTAAATGACCAATCCCGATACCACAGCTCCCCAACGTTCTGGGAGAGGGAGATTCACCCTTCCGGCTGTTCAGTGATCGATTTTCGACCCTATACTGCCCTACCCTAGCCAGAATGGCAGGACCCGGCCTGATCGACACCGGGGAAAACTACTACACTATTGTGTATCCTCCCAACCTCTCCAAAACTGCCACGAAATCTCTCAAGCACGCCACCCTGAAAACACACCCCGAGACCTTAATCTCTGACTTTCGTCACAGCGCTGACAAGGGCACAGTCATTAATGACATTATTTTCTACTCTAGAAGAACATCCTCGTGGCGCAAAACCATTGCGCACCTCCTCAATGTACACGGAACCAGGAAAATACCGTATGGGACCAAGCTCACGATAGTGCCCTCCACAATCTTGCGAGCTGACCTCACCATCACCCTCTATAAAAACGGTATTGTCTTGATCCAAGCCACAACCAATAACCTAAATAAATTCGCTGACCTCTTTACCCGCCTCAAAGACCTTGTGCATGACACCTGCAGGGAAACAAACACATGCCCCGATGACCACCTAACTAGTGTGCCCAGCCACCCACAAACCACCCCCCCAAGGCCTCACAACTCAGATCAACCTAACCTCTCTATCACGCCACCTACGTCTACCAACAGAACCGCTCCCAGACCTTCGGTCTCCTCCCTGCCAGCTCCTCCCTCTAACCTTGAGACTGAAATTCTCCCATTGGCCTACGACACAAGTCGACCCAGCCCCTCTACCCTACCCCCAACGCATGCCAATAGAACTGCTCCCAAACCACTGTCTCCCTGCCCTCAAGCACCTCCCTCTTTTATTGATATTGAAACTCTGCACTACCGAGCAGCCAAATTAACGCAGAGCATCCATAACTCCATTCTGGATCTACAGAACCTCCTTCACCTCACTGAACGCTCCTTCTCTAAGTTCAAGCCTCTGTGGAACACCACCCCCCTCCCTATCACAGAGCCCCCCATTCACCCACTACCGCTATCCTTGAGACACCTTCGCCCTCGCAAGCAACCATGCCACCTTTCGGAGGAGGAAATTCTCACTCTCCTCCTCTTCTACAACTCTACCCTTATCACCCCCGGTCCGCTAGATCTTACTGAAGAGGAAACTCTAGCCATCCTCCATTCCCACAACTCTACCCCAGTAACCCCCAGTCCACTACACACGAATGTCGAACATGCCATCCGCACGGTCGCAATCAAAGCCAACAGATCGGCTATCCTCCGCAACAGAAGTGTGGTTGCCAGCAACCTAGCGCCAGTACCCCTGTCCGCCCTTCGCACGACACTCCCTCCGACCCCCTCTGTCTGGCCTCCTAATTAATTGCCGGTCAGCAGTTAAGCATGCCGCCGATATCGCAGACCTCATACTGAGCCAAAACTTTGACTTAGCAATCCTGACCGAATCGTGGCTCAACGAATCCTCATCTCCATGCCTGGACCTCCTAGTCCCTCCCAACTACAACATTGCAAGGCTGGACAGGCAATCCAGCAAAAAAGGGGGAGGCATTGCCTGCATTCACCGTTCTAATCTCCTCATCACGGAACTCCTGGCCGATACCACAGACTCCTGTGAATACCTCGCACTCTCTATATGCAGCAACACCACCCAACTGTGAAATCTGCACATCTTTTACCACCCCCCAGGCACAAATGACGCCTTCACCGACCACCTCATGGAAATCATCACAGCCAAGGTTTCCTCCAACTCTAAAGACATTTTCCTGGGTGACTTCAACCTGCACTGGAACGACCCCAAGGACCCTCATGTCAACGTCATCAAAAATTTCCTGGCCGACCAAGCCCTAACCCAAGCCTGCTCACTCCCTACACACTCAAAAGGCGCCACTCTAGACTGGATCATTGCTAAGGAATCTACAGTCAAGCTTGTCGCTATAGACCCTTGTGACTGGTCGGACCACCACGCTATCACCTTCCTATTACCTGGCACCCACAAGACTAGGGCACCGCAACAGGTGATCCCTAAACGCTGGGTTAGAGACACCAAGAACCTTGATCCCAGGGAATTGGCATCTCGTTGCAAGTCTGACCTTCCACCGCCCCTCCATATCACATCGGCCAGTGACCTCAACGATCATTATTCTGCGACTATAACTAACATTCTCGATGACCTTGCCCCGCTAAAATTAAAAAGAACCCAAATCAAAGACAGAAACCCCTGGTTCAATGGGTCCCTCAACAGCGAGAGGAAATCCCTCCGGCAGTCAGAAAGAATCTGGAGACAGCACCCTTGAGCCGCACATTTAAAACTTCTCCGCCAGGCCAGAAATGCCTACAACAGGAACATCCTTAATGCAAAAAAAGAATTCTTCAGGTCTGAGCTGGGGAACGCCAAGAACAGACACCGCAAACTCTTCGAATTGGTCAAACACCAATCCAACAAACTGGCCAAAACAGCGAAAGAAACCCCCAAATCACTAATATCAGCTGAGGAATTCTCCTCGTTTTTCTCTGACAAAATCACAGCCTTAGGTAATGAGCTGAGATCCGCTACCTACTCTCAACCCCTTCCAGATCTGCCTCCTCCCTCCGAGCCGCCTCCACAGGCATCTCCCAAAAACCAAGCGCACTGGACCAACTTCGAAATCTATGACGAACACTCCATCTCAAAAATCCTATCCACCTTAAAACCGAACAACCACTTTAATGACCCACTCCCCTCTAACTGCCTAGCTGCCGCCACCCAATCTATCATCCCTACCCGACTGCAATAATTAACGCCTCCCTACTTCAGGGATCGATACCCGACTCTCTGAAAGCCGGCCAAGTCCTACCCATCCTGAAAAAAACGGCGCTTGACCCTGCCTCCCCTGACAACTTTAGACCTATTTCTAACATCCCACTCTTAGCTAAAGTTCTGGAGAAGTGTGTGCAACAACAGCTGAGCCAACACATCACCAACTTCCACCTACTAGATGACTTCCAATCCGGTTTCAGGCCTGGGCACAGCACGGAAACCACCACTCTCCACATCGTGGATGATGCCCTCCAAGCCCTTGACCAAGGCAAAACCTGTCTCCTAATCCTCCTAGATCTATCCTCGGCCTTTGACACGGTCAACCATGAAAAATTACTCGAACGCCTCAAACTCAGGATGGGAATGGATGGCTCTGTTCTTGATTGGTTTAGGTCCTTCCTCAATAACCGATCTCAGAGATTCCTAATTAACAGTAACCTGTCTGCTCCCTCTCCGGTCACGGTTGGAGTCCCCCAAGGTTCAACCCTGTCCCCCACCCTCTTCAACCTTTACCTCGAACCGCTTGCCAAAGTACTGCACACCGCAAATATCTCCTACCATATGTACGCTGACGACACCCAGATCTACATCAAAATCTCCTCCCTCGAGGAGATTCTTTCCCTCAATGAAGCCTTGAAACTGACTGTCCAATGGCTCTCCTCTAACCAACTCAAACTCAACGCAAAGAAGACAGAATTTCTACTAATTTCCCCACCCATAACCAACCCCGAGCTTCAGGTATGGATTAAGGCCATCACAGCCTTAAACTGCCCTCCGACCATCGTGGACTCGGCCAAATCGCTTGGAATAACTCTGGACTGTAACCTGAGCATGCGGGACCACATCAATTCGATGGCCAAATCAGCCAGATTCCACCTGAGCTACCTAAGGAAACTAAAACCCTTCCTTGATACTCCTGACCTAAAAATGGCAGTCCAGTCACTAGTCATCTCTAGACTCGAATATGTCTGCTCTACCCTCTCGGGTTTACCCATGATCTCCCTGGCACCTTTAAAGCCTGCCTCAACGCGGCCGCCAGACTACTAACAGACTCAAGGAAATTCGACCATATTTCACCACATCTGAAAGCTCTTAACTGGCCAGAATCCAACTCAAATTGGCATGTATCACGCACAAGGCATTATACTCTCCTGCATATCTTGCCCAAAAACTCGTGATATCCGGAGGAACCAGAAACTCCCGATCCACCAGAGACCTCTTGCTCCAACCTGCACGCTTTCGGAAAAAGAAAACTTACAATCGGGCCTTCTCTGGGGCCGCACCGAGAATATGGAATTCACTCCCGCCCGCCATTAGAAGAATCCCTTCGCTGGCTCGCTTCAAAAAGGATGCCAAAACCTTACTAATGGGCAAATTCCTCGCTTAATTTTTGCCTTCTTTTCTTCCAGAGACCTTGCTCTACTTCCGTCTAAGGCATCCCCCTCGAGTACCCTGACACTATCCACCCGGAACTTCCGGGCTTCCCTCCATGGACCCTGGGACCTTCGTTTCTCGTAAAATGTAAATGTAAATGTAACTGCTTGTCCTTTTATCCCTTATGTATCCAGCCCCCCGCCAAGTCTGATGTTTGCTACTGCTGATTCCTGTAAAGTGCTCTGATACCCTAACGGGTCATGTTCGCGCTCTATAAAAACTCAATTAAATAAATAAACATCACTCATGACGGTCAGTGAATTTCATTTTCTTTTTTTTTTTTAAGATTTTATTGTTATTTTATGACCCAAGAGGTACAGTACAAAAAGTAGAGATAAACATACAATTGTTACTTGAGGAACAGATCAGAAAAAAGGTCAATACAAAATTCATATTATTTAGTACATATTGAAGAAAGAAAAATCATTGGAGCATAAATTCATCCTTAATATTATTGTCAAACGGAAATATTTGAGCGAACCATTGGAACATTAAGTTCATCCTTAATATTATTGTCATACAAATCAAATTGAAATTTATACAGTTAAGTGCGGACAAAACAGGTCATCCTCGGCTATCATTCAACGCTTCCTTCCACATATATATAGGCCCCCATATACGTCTGCCTAATTTTTCCCTTTCTTGCCCTTTCTCTCATATATCCCTTTCTCCATATTATATATAGCTAACAATTTAGCCAACCATTGTTGAAATAGGGGAGCTGATTGGTCCAACCAGGCAGAGGCGATAATAATGCGCAATGCGGCCATAGCAAGAAATAAGAAAAAATTAAGCAAATTTTGTCTTCCAATTGATTGAATCCCCAAGAGTATTAAAGCTGGATCTAACACCACCTGTATGTTCAGTGTTTGATCCATAAATTTTTCTATTGATTTTATTAAGTTGTCCAATTGGGGGCAGGTTGCGAACATGTGTATTAGATCCGCTTCGGTGCTTTTACACCGGGAGCACCTAGTCCCCTCCTGACCACCCCATTGCGCTATCCTAGTCGGCGTGTAATACAGCCAATAGATTGTTTTAAAATGTTGAGCCTGCAATCCTGCTGAACATAAGATGCTTTGCCCCATTTCTAGCGATTCAGAGAAATAATTCTGATCTATACCCAAGTTTCCCGCCCACTTTTTCTCATATTTAACCAGGTCATCCGGTTTTGCAGCTTGAAGTTCGGCGTAAATTTTCCTGATAGTACAGTTCTCTCCTGCTCTTATGACATCTATTATTACCGATCTCTGAAAACCGCAGGGCCCCCCCTTATTCCCATTCAAAAAGCTCCGTAGCTGTAAGTATTTAAAAAATTCCTTCTGTTAATCCCATACTCTTGCTGGATGTCGCTAAACATCCGCGCTCCATTAGGGCCAATCAAATCGCCCAGCACCCTTAATCCCTTCTGCTCCCATTCTAACATAATTGTATCTGAAAAGATATCCGGGAGGGTTGGGTTCCTATACAGCTGGGTATAATAGTTAAACCTGCCGAGGCCTATCTTTTTTTTAAAGGCAGCCCAGATCTTATAAGCGGCCGACAAGGTCTTAAATTTTGTTTTTTTGTAGTAGCTAGGTTCTGTAAATTTCATGAAGCAATTATTTGCCTCCTCACCTAATAGCAACTCATATACATCTGGGGGAGCCAGTGTATCCCTGTGATCTCCCCCAGCTCTCCCAAACAAAACAAACATATATTGAAACGCCTGAAGCCCAATAATACAACTTAAAATCTGGAATTGCCCATCCTCCTCTCTCCCTAGGCAGTGACATATATTTTATAGCCCTTCTAGTTTTCCCGTGGGCCAATATGAACCTGTTCACAATGTGCTCAATTGTGCTAATCCAATGCTTCTCAAACTCTAGTGGTATCGCCCTAAGAAGATAGAGTACTTTAGGGAGGAATACCATCTTTACCACATTGCTACGGCCAACGAGAGTCATATGCAAATTATTCAAACGGTCAAAATATTTTTTGGCTTTCCCTATAATTGGTTTAATATTCTTTTTCACCAAATTTCCCAATTCTGGAGTGATTACAATACCTAGGTACGTAGCTGAATCGACCACTCTAGGATCTTCTAATTTATCCCATTTATTTTGGACTATTAAAGTCTTCTGGCTATTCAGCGCGTACCCAGAAATTGCACCAAAGTTTTGGGCTTCTTCTTCTATTGCACCCATTGTATCTCGGGGGTTAGAAGTGACCACCGCGACATCGTCTGCGTATGCCAAAATGTTTGTCTCCCACCCATGATATCGCATTGGGCTAATACCCGTAGAGGCATCCAGTTTTTTTAGCAGGGGATCGATGTATAGTGCGAAAAGCAGGGGTGAGTAAGGGCAACCCTGCCTAGTCCCTCGGTTAATTATCACCGGTGCCGTGTATCCCCCATTTAATCTAATCCGCGCCCTTGGAGCTTTATATAGAACCTGTATGGCCTTGATATATTTACTCCCAATTCCAAACCATTTCATCAGATCCCAAAGGTAGTCCCAGGAGACCCTATCAAATGCTTTTTCAGCATCCATAAGGATTAAAGCCATAGGGTCCCCTGAGACTTCCGCTGCATCAAAAAGGCTTATAACTCTGCGAGTGTGTTCTGTAGACCCCCTCCCAGGAATAAAGCCATGTTGGGAAGGATGAACCATTTTCCCTATAATTTGGTTCAGGCGCGTTGCCAAAGCCTTTGAGTAGATTTTGACGTCACTGTTCATCAGTGTAATAGGCCTATAAGAGCCTGGTTCTCTCGGTGGTTTGTCTTTTTTTTAAAACACAATCATATCCGCCCCACCCCATGAGTCGGGGACAGCGTCCCCCTGTTGGGCTTTTCCAATTAAAGCTACCAGATCCGTTCCTATTACATCGCAAAATGTTTTATAGAATTCTAAGGGGATTAAATCTGGTCCAACAGCTTTCCCTGCCGGGAGGCTCCTTAGTGCGCCATAAATCTCGTCCTGCGTCAGTGCTAAATCCAATGCCTCTCTATCTGCAGGGTCAATAGTTTGGTTCACAATTCCCTGTAGATATTCCTGGTTTAAGCTCTGCTCCCCTTGCTGCGCTTCCCTGTATAGATCTTCGTAATATTGACGAAATACTTCACGGATACCTAATGAGCCTTCTATTAGCTTTCCACCTCTATCCGTGATTTCTCTAATTTCCCCCGCTGCTGCTTTTTGCCTGAGTCGGGCTGCCAGGGTGTGCCCCACCCTTTCGCTGAACTCGTAGCACTGTGCCCGTTTGGCCAGAAATTTTTCTGCAGCTTTACTTGCAGCAAGATCACTAATTTCCGCCTTTGCTATTGCCAATCTCAATATTATTTCATCGAGTGGTTTACTCATCTGTATCGCCCTTGCGAGCTCCTCCTCCACATCTATCAAAACCTTGCACGAAATTCTCATCTGTTGAGCCTCCCTCTTCTGCCGTCCCAAGCTATAGCTTAGCGTCTCCCCCCTCACCCCAGCCTTAAACGTATCCCAGACGATCCCCAGGCTGGCGCTCTCCCTGTTAATCTCCCAGAACCCCTTAATCCACTGATTCATATGGGTCACATATTCTTCATCCTTTAAAAGTCCTCTCTCAAAAGTCCATCCCCTCTCTTGTCTTTCCACCCCTCCCCCAGTGAGTCTTAAAACTAAGGGGTTGTGATCTGAGATTAACCTGGGGTGCTTTTCTATCTTGCATCTTGATTTTAAATAGTAAGACACGAAAAAGTAATCCAGTCTGGTAACAATCTTGTGGGGTGCTGAAAAAAATGTAGATCCGGGATCTGTGGGGTTTAGCTGAGCCCAAATATCAATTAGCCCATTGTTTTGAACAATATTAGAGAGTGCCCCATAGACTCTTTTCTTTCTACCTAAATACCATCTTCTCCCTTCCCCCCAAAGACCCCCAAGCCATTAATGTTAAAATCCCCGCACATAATAACTGGGGATGGCCAGGTTGCTACTTCTACATCCAAAAATTCTAGAACTTCGGGATCATCCCCCATGGAACCATAAACAGACCATAGGGTAAATGTTTCTTCTTGCCACTTACATTCAACCAACACCCAGCGCCCCCATTTATCTGCTATTTTCCTTTTAAAAGCAACATCATTTCGGCGCGATAAAATAGCCACCCCTCTGATCCTCGTGCTCTGTTTGGTATTTATGATTAATTTAAAACCCAGTTGTTCCATGAGATTAGCCCGACTGTCCTCAATATGGGTTTCTTGAATACATAAAATATCTACTCGCGTATTTTTTATAATCACTGCCGCCTTTTGTTGTTTAGTCAGATCGTTAAGGCCACATATATTAATAGATGCAATCCGAAGATTCATTCCTTAACATTAATCATCTTACCCTGCACGATCCCTCTGTTATCAATTCTTTGATTCTCTTGTACTAACCCTTTGATTTCAGCTCTTTGCTCCTTTGTTCTTTGTTGCATCCTATGCTGATACTTTGCATTCACTGAATTCATCCTCAAGTAATAAACCATACTATACAGTATTGTAACCTCCCAACCCGACAACCCCAAAGGTCCCCACCCCCACTCCCCTCATTCCCCAGCCAGGCAAATAGGTTAAACATGACCTATGTGTGACCGCTGTGACTCCCATTGTGCGCCGTCGCCGGCTCCCCCCCCATTCACCCAAATCTCCCATACATAAACCATTAGCCCCCCTATATGTCTAACAAAACCCCCCCCTCATTCCATGTGTCCTACTTGTGTTTAATGGTCCTAAAAAGTAAAACAGCTATACCTTAACCAAAAGAACCTAATACAAAGACATATCTTTATTTTAAGAAGTTAAGTGGGTTCTGCACATAGTTAAAGGAAAGAGAGAGCTAACTGAGCACCCCTTAAAATGACGCTAAGCAAGCCAACATCGAGCGTATAGCAAAGAAGAAAAGAAGTACCAAAACTCCGATTCCTTTGGGTGCCCTCTATTTAATTCCTGACGGAGTGGGAGAGAGATCTTAAACCCTCCCTGCTACCTCCTTTGTTCCCTTCAACCCAGACAGGAATTCCTGTGCCTTGATCTCGGAGAAAAACATCTGCACCCTCTCTTTAACAATAATTTTGAGTCGAGCAGGGAATAACAGATAAGCCTCGCACCCAAACCCTTGAAACGGGGTTATTAACTGTCGGAGCTTCCATCTCCTCTCAACGGTTGCATGACAGAAATCTGGGCGAGCAAAAAATGTGTAGGCCTCATATGATCGTTTAGCCTCCGGACGAGCTCTATCTAGAATTGCCTGCCGCAAAATGAAATTGCCAATATAAACAAGAATAGCTCTTGGATGCTCCCCCTGTCTCCCACCACTGTTTTTCTTTTGATAAAATGGAAGCGATGTGCTCTCTGGACCTCGGTATCCCAATTCCACTGGGCCAGTTCCGGAAATGCACCCTTCAGAAGTCTAACTACAAAGAGCATAATGTTCTCGCCTTCCGCTTTCTCCGCAGTACCAAGCAATCGAATGTTATTTCTGCGTTGGCGGTTCTCGAAATCCTCGAGCTTCCACATTACGTCCTCGGTTTGTCTCTCTCGCATCTCTTTAAAGTTCTGTAATTTTGCCACTTCATCCTCCAGATTACCTGTTCTTTCCTCAACAAGTGCTACCCTATCAGCCATATCTGAGCACAATTTATTGACTTTTCGAAGTGAGGCCTGCACCTTCTTAGTTGCCTGATGTGCCCTGCGGCCCTCTAGTCTTGCCTCCCCCTGCATCTGTTTGAGGGTAGAATAAACTAATTCCAGTGATGGTGCGACTGCGGATGGCTCAGCCTGTCCTGATTTCTCTGAAGTGGCCGTTTCCCCTTCCTCCATGTACGTTTGGGTCGTTGCAGAGTAGTCCCATTCAAGTTTACTCGCAGTATCATTTTTAGTGGGGCTGGCATTAGTCTTAGCCTTGGATCTCCGTTTCCACGATAGGGTCTTTGTTTGTTGAGTCTTTTGGATCTTTTGAGTCTTTTGCGTGTTTGAGGAGTCTCCAAAAAAATTATCAGTCTCTGACTCCAACCCAAGCGACGTGTTTATATCGCTTGTTGATGACATATCTGTATCATCGTTTAGCGAGAAGAATTTATCCCCTTCTGGCGAGCGTAGGGTCATTAAGCTTAAATCTTCTCTTTCCCCTTCCCCTCTGGGAACGCACGAAACACAGTCACCACATTCCGGGGGGCCAGCCTTTGCTGCACAAGCCTGAGGTGCTAAACCTGTCCCGCTCCCATCCAAATCCGCATTGTTCAAGTGTGTAGTCACCTCTGCTTCTATTTCTATTTCTGTGTTTTGAGTTTCCCCCGCAACCCTTACAGTACTGTCCACAGTATTATTCGGCGTGCCACCCCAATTATCTTGATTACCTTGACCGGCTTGTGTGGCGTTCTGTAGTACCTGTGCTTTTGGGAGCGGCTGCAGTGCTTGTCCCGGTTGTACCCTTGGCGGCTCCTCCTCCTCCTTCGGCGTTTCCTGAGGCAATGCTAGATCTTGAGCAGCCTCTCCCGGTGAGTCAGAGCCGAGGGGGGGGGTCTCCCGCATGCTTCGTTCTTCCTCCACGCGTTTGCAGTTGCTGTTATTGCTGTTTCCAGCCGCCGCGGCTGTAAATACTTCTACAACTGTGGGCTGGCGCATTCTGGCCTCATCACACACCGCGCGGCGCCCAGTCCGGCCATCCACTCCACCTTCCCGAGGCTTCCCAGTCTTTGCCGTGTTTTCCTCGGCCTCTGTTCTCTTCGGACCACGCCGATTGAGCCCTAATCCCTTAGATGCGGCGCCACTCTCTTACAGCGGGTCCTTCACATCCCTTGTTGACCTGGTGATTTTAGGCGCCATCACGCCTCCGCAGATTGGGCACTCCGAGTCCTGCCGAGTTTGACTGCTGCTCGTGTGTATCCCCAGCACTCGCCTTGATCCTCGTTTACGCAGCCAGGTGAGCAGCCGTGTTATCAGATAGGTGCTCAGCGGCATGCCCTGGAGTTTTTACTGGCTAGCATCTATCCTTCAGACTGATCAGGCTGATCGGGGAGAGAGCATGAGCAGCGGCTCCCGCAGAGATCAGTCAGCGGCCATGTTGCCCACGTGAGTCTCTGAAAGCTGTCTGGTCAGTGAATTTCAAAGGTTTATTAAATGCTAATTTCTAACTATAACGTCCCTGAAACCTATGGTTTTTTCAGTAAATTTCAAAGGTTTTGTAAATGAAAATTTCTAACTATAACGTCCCTGAAACCTATGGTTTTTTCAGTGAATGTCAAAGGTTTTTTAAATGCTAATTTCTAACTATAACGTCCCTGAGACCTATGGTTTTTTCAGTGAATTTCAAATGTTTTTTAAATGCTAATTTCTAATTGTAATATCCAAAAAATGCAACAACACCTCTTTGTTATACATCATGCACCTTCAAATGTATAAGACATATGAAAATACATATATAAGTAGAGACATACTTCAGACACAAGTCCATGCACACCTTAAAACTTGACAGACTGCACTTCCAATTTGAAAGCGACACCTAAAATTATGCGGTATACTTCAAATGTACATTTCTAAACACTAAAACAAACTACCATAATCACTAATCCATCTTCCAATATACACATATTACTGTACAGAATCTATTTCAAACAACATTTAAGTACAATAAAACAAACTAAAATACACATCTCTACATTTAATAATATATTTCAAACATCACAGTTCTTGAATAATTTTTAAAGTTTAAAAATAAAGCTAATACATAATACACCTCACAAATTTATAACTCACCCTCCAAATTGATTTGTAGAATATGAAATATCAGAAACTCATAAAAGATTTTCTTATGTACACAATCAATGTAATGCACCACTCTCACCAAGGTAAAACCAGTAATGGCAAACTTTCCCTCACAAATAAATGTAAGTAACAAATCACATTGCTTCCTACATAATTTCAAATTGTAAAACACATTTCTATTGGTTAGACATATTAACCCTTACCAACTGACTTCTAAAAGTGCCCAAACTGGTTCTGGAATTTTCTGGAGTCGCGGCTCCACCGTGCACCAACGCGATGGAGCCGCGAATCCATACGGGAGTTCAAAAATATATTACAAATAATAATACCACTATGTTTTAAGAACACACCACTTCTAAAGATAGTTCTGACTTGGCAAATCTTACTTCAATAACATATCACTTATATATAAATTACAATTCCATATTTTAAAACCACAGATAACATTCAACCCTTCCCCCATTCTGCTTAATCCCAGTTTCCATAGTAGCAGTTTTTGCAACATTCAACTGAAGAGGCAGGTCACAAGTTCACCATATTTTCAAGTTCAGCACACAAGGTTACAAATGCAAACAGCAGGTGTGGTTGACGTTTGCAAAATATGACCTTATCCTATCTACTGTACCTTTCAAACACTTTTTACTAACCAATAAGAAACATGCTTTTAAAGAAAGTAACATGCACCCTATTTTTGAGTGTACAATGTTCTTAAACAGCCAATCAATTCTCTACTTTTTAAAAAACAGCATCTTGTCCACCATTTTAGATACCTCTCATTCTACTAACTGACTACCTCAGCTACAGACATCTTTTCATTACTTCCAGACAACCCTTCAAGATGCTTACAGTATGGATTGTTGGACACAGCTATGTTTTCTGGTGCAAAAGGTATGCTGAACGCAGAGGTATTGACAAAGACCTAGCTTTGGAAAATGTGGATATTAAATGGATTGCACAGAGAGGATTAAAGTGGCACCAATTGATGCCTTTGGTTAAAACCTTTTGCATCTCCAACCCCTGACCTCATGATTGTACACTGTGGTGGCAATGACCTAGGCACATTGACTGGGGTAGGTCTGGAAATGCTAATGAAGGACACCTTTGCACAATTGATGTTGCTTTTACCTCAAACTGTCTTTGTATACTCTAATATATGCCAAAGACAGAAATGGAAGTGGTCAAATCAATTCTGTCCACAGATTGAGAAAGCTAGAAAGAATGTCAATAAAGCTGTTTCTGCTTACCTCAGAGACCATAGGATGGGCTCCATCTATAACAACAATCTACGTTTTGATATTGATGACATCTACAGAAGTGATGGAGTACACTTCACAGATCAAGGAAACAGAGTCTTTCTCAACAACCTAAAGCTGTGCATCCGCACTTACATGTAGCTACAACAAACTCACAATGAAAACAAGGGCTCTTTTTAGAGCCACCCTATAACACAATAGTGAATCTACATTTTTTTTACACATAGATATTTTTTTACATTTTTTGTGGATTCACGCACCCGACGCGAATCTGCAAAAGCATGAATTCAATGTACTACAACACAATACACTTTTCAGGTTTAACTATTAATTTTTAATTTTATATATTTTTAACAACTCTATCAATTTTAATCTTATCATTAACTACAATCACACTGCCTCTTTAAAACAACTTCACAAATACAACACTACCTTCTAAATTATATACTACTAAATTATTTATTTGAGGTGAATTCGCAAATCCAACGCAACGTTACACGGGGGGCCCCGCTGAGAGCCGCGTTGGGGTCGCGACTCCAAAATAGAAAGAAAAAAAACCGCCCCACTTCCAATATTCGGTATTTGCCCCCGGGACCCCATCCCCCGGGGCATTACCTCTCTTATTATTATTACAAAATAAAGGATGGGGGCCACGTGGCCCCCCTTCCCTCGGCCACTATTGGCCCCGGGGACCCCATCCCCGGGCCTGCCAGCATTTTTATTTTTCAATTTTGGAGGAGGGGCCGTGTGGCCCCCCCTCCTAAGGCCAATAATGGCCCTGGGGACCCCATCCCCCGGGGCATTGCCTCTTTTTTATTTAAAAAATATATATATACTACAGGAGGGGGGCCGCATGGCCCCCTTCCCAGGGCCACTTTTGGCCCCGGGGACCCCATCCCCCGGGGCCTGGCCTCAACGTTGGGGACCGCGGGGGGAGCCCCAATGCCCCCGCGGTCCCAGGCAGCTCCATGCCTCCTGCGGGAGCCGGCATTGCTTTTGGACAAGGGGAGCTGCTGACATGAAGCTCCCCTTGCCCAAAGCAATTCTGCTTTGCTTCTTGGAAGCGAGAGCAGGTTTCCTGCTCTCGCTTCCAAGAAGCAAAGCAGTGTTTGCTATGGCTGGGCGGGAGCAGTGCTCCCGCCCTGCCATAGCAAACGGCAATGTCCCGGGGGTGGGCACCCCGGGACATTGCAGGAACCGGCCCTGGGGGGTGGCGGTCCCCAGGGCCTTGGAGAGCTCCAAGAGGGGGGCCCACAGCCCCCTCCCAACATGTGAATGGCCCCAGGGAGGTGGTGGTCCCCGGGGCTTGGGGGGGCCTGCGAGGCCCCCCCACCCCTAATTACTTAAAGCCCCGGGGAGGTGGTGGTCCCCCTGCGCATAATAAATAAAGCCCCGGGGAGGTGGCGGTTCCCGGGCCTGTGGGGGCACCCGCGGGCCCCCACATATAATTTCAACATAATCCCCGGGACCTGGCCCACCCGGGGGTTCAAAGAAACGAAGCGCAGGAGCCTGCGCTTCGTTTTTAAAAAAATTTTCAGACGAATTCACGCACCCAGTGCGAATTTGGCAGAAGACATAAAAAAATATGCCCTTGTAGGACCCCCTGAGCAGGCCTAGGGGGTCAGGGTGTTTCTACCCTGCCCCCTTTTCTTGTTTTTTATCCTTTTTTTAACACATTTCTTGTGACTCAGTTTTACCAAGTCACAAGATGGCTGCCAAAACTTCCTGGTTTGGAGTGTTGGCAGCCAATCAAAATGAAGTTCGTGCTCGGGAGGGTGCGCGAATCCTCCTCGGCCCTCAGATATTGATATTTCTTTTTTTTAAATTTCTCAGCAACTACTGAACGGATTTACACCATTTAAAAATAAGCACGCTTTCTGAACCAAGAGCTACCTTTTTGCCAAATTTGGTGTAATTCCGTTCAGCAGTTTGGGCGGTAGCCGTGTCTAAAGTTCCTATGGAAATTAGCATGGGGAAAACGTGTTTTGGGACAACCCTTTTTTCTTGGCCCCCACGTGACGAATCACCCCAAAACTTTCAAGACAGGAGCTGACCTGAGTGAACCATTAGTTTTGAAAATTTCGCGAAGATTCGTCAAATGGCGCCAAAGATATTGGCAAAAGAAAAAACACTTTTTGAATAGATACAAGGTCCTAACTATAACTACCTACTGGCGACCGCCAGTAGGTAATATATATATTGCATAAAAACACCTCTTTCGCTCAATGAAGAGACGGAGCCGGCACTCCGTGGGTTTTCACTCTGGCTTCTTTTACTAGAGTGTTACAATCATATACGCGTTTCGGCTGCTGCCTGCAGCCTTGTTCATGACGACGAGCCCCATTTTCTTTTACATTTAAATAGACACATATCTTCATGATACATTGTCATAGAAAGATGACAATTCGTGTTTCAATTCGAGACATACTGCATAGGGCGAATAGTGGCGCCATCTTGGAACATACAATTTTGCACATATTTCACATTAATCTTTATCCCATCAGTTCATTTCATCACCATTTTAAATACGATTCAGTTGGACAAGTCCAATTAAATAAGTAAATAAAATGAATAAGATATCCCACAAGGAAAGTTCCTAATGGTGAACAAAACGTACAATTCGCAATTAAAAGTACTTTAGCACTCTTTCATCTCGCAATATTATATATCATTTAGGAAACATTTTGGTTGCCAAATCCCATTGCAAAAAAAAAGAGAATTTCTCATTTACAAGTAGTGCATTTAATTTGGGATTTTAAAGTGCTTTTGTGCTTTTAGTTCCATAGCTGCCATTTCCCACCTGAAGTTTCTAAGTAGACCCTACAGTACTCATCCCTGTTACCTAAAGTGCCAGTGCCAATTTATTTTTAAAGTGCTAGTGCTAATCATGTTTCTTAGTGACTTAAAGTGCTACCTTCAACAAAAGTGCTAGTGCTTATTAACCTTGTCCTCTTTAAAATCTAACTTGGCTCTCTTGATAAATGTGCAGACTCTAAAACAGGTTTCAATAGACGCATGTAAATAATTCCTCATTCGGTTCTTTGCTGTCCAATTCAAGGATGTAGGATGTTTCTAACTTTCTTAACTCCTTTTCCCTGTCTCCACCTCTTCTTTGTCTGGGTACCTGTGCTATGCAGCTATATCGCATCAATGACGAACCACTTTGATGTTCCTTCTCAAAATGCCTAGCCACAGGGTAGCTCCGGTCCTTATTAATAATGGCTCTTCTGTGCTGCAAGATCCTCTTATGTGCTGGCAGTGTGTTGCTGCCACATAAACGTTATCACAGGGACATTTTAAAGTATACACTACAAAGCTTGTTTTACAGGTTAAAAGTCCTCTTATTTTCACAGTTTTGTTAAAAACCGTCTTAAAAGATGCTGTTTTAGATGGTTCAAACAATACACTCGCTCTGCTCAATGTTTTTGCTTTCTTTGAGGCCGTTTCTAAAACTGATAGTGGATAACCCCTTTGTAGAAAATGACATTTAATTTCCTTCTCCACTTTGTCATAGTCTTCTAAGGTACTACAGGCTCTCCATACCCTAAAGAATTCGGCAAATGGAATGCTTCTGATAAGGGGTGTCGGATGAGAGCTACTAACGTGCAAAATTGTATTGCCTGCCGTGGGTTTTCTAAAGACTGTGGTTTCCAGTTTATCCCCTCTCACCCGTACCCTTATATCCAGGAAGTCTATGGAAGCCTTGTTGTAGTGCCCTACAAAGTTTAAATTCAAATCATTCTTGTTCAAATCACTGATAAATTGATCTACATCTGTTTCCGTGCCCTGCCACAACATGAAAACATCATCAATGAATCTTAGCCAAATTAAAATATTTTCTGTCCATTGTTCCGTCGGCCCCCCGAGCACCTACTCCTCCCACCAGCCCAGATGTAAATTGGCGTAACTATATTTTCATGTTAATTAATTTTTTATATTAAGAGTTTAATATTTTTTCCACATTCATGGGGTTGCTCATATATGTAATGTGTTTGAAGTGAAGTACGTTCCCTACTCTTACTTAGACTACAGTAGGAATAGTAAAATTAAGCTCTTGACAGTTCAACACTATCCCTACAGTTGCGCCATTTGGATTGAGAATAGTAAATTTCACCCCTCCGAAGTCCAATGCTTTCCCTACTGTTGCACAGATTGGAGTGGGAATAGTAAATTTTACCCCGTCCGAAGTCCAACACTTTCCCTACTGTTGTGCTGTTTGGAGTGGAAATAGTAAATTTAACCAATTCTGAAGGCCAAAACTTTCCCTGCTATTGCGGTGACTGGATTAAGAGTAATAATAGTAGTCCAACACTTTTCCTACTGTTGCATAAACTAGAGTGGGAATAGGATATATCTAATATTCTTAGACTACAATAGTTTTCATAATATTGGTTAAACATATTTTATAGCATTCATTGTTTTTTAAATATTTTTTGTTTTTATTTTTAAATTTTTAAAAATGTTTACAATATTTTTAGTAAATGTGTTTTTGGGGGTTTTAAATTCTTAATATTTCTTTTTTGTCTGCATTAATTAATATATTTTTCTTATTGCATTGTTTTTATTATTTATGGTTTTATTGTATATATATAATATATATATATATATACATATATGTATATATATATATATATATACATATATATATGTGTGTGTGTGTGTGTGCATGTGTGTGTGTATAATATTCACTGAAAAAAACAAAGATTACAGGGATGTTATAGTTGGGCTCAGATTTCACACGGAGGAAACCATAGAAATTCAGCAGTTATAGTTACCTGAGCTAACTATAACTTGCGCCCCTGCAATGCACTGCTTATGATCTCACATATTGCATCACTCATGACATGGTCAGTGACATCACTGATGACATCTCAAATGACATCACTGATGACATCGTGCAATGATTGTGTGTGTTTTTTAAAAGTTTATGAGTGTTAACATTGGACAATACAATGTCAATGTACACCATGATATATGCATGTATAAAAACAAACTTGCATCTCCATTATTGAATTTACCCAATGTGACCTCCCCCTCAACCCAAGTCAGAAATATGTGGTTAGGCAGGCCCCTGCAACCTGACCTAGGCCTGAAGCAACTGATTGACAGATAACCCTTAGACAGAACACACGAATATGAAAACCCAGATCAATTCCACAGATCAATCAATCAATCAGGGATTTGTAAAGCACACTACTCACCTGTGAGGGTCTCAAAGTGCTGGGTAGAGGGGGGGTTTTGAGCAGCTCCGTCTCATCCGAAGAGCCAGGTTTTGAGGCTCTTCCTGAATGCTTGCAGTGTAGGGGTTCTTCTGATGCTGAGGGGGAGTTTGTTCCAGGTCTTGGCTGCGATGTAGGAGAAGGCTCTTCCTCCCGTTCTGGCTCTGCGGATGCAAGGGATTTCAGCCAGGGCAAGGTCGGTGGATCGGAGGGTTCTCTTGGGTGCGTAGAAGGAGATTCTTTCATTAAGGTATTGGGGTCCGGTGTTGTGGAGGGATTTGTAGGCGTGAGTGAGCAGCTTGAAAGTCACTCTCTTTTTGACGGGGAGCCAGTGAAGGTCTCGTAGGTGCTGGATGATGTGGTCTTGTCGTGGGATGCAGAGAACGAGTCTGGCTGCGACGTTCTGGATGGTCTGGAGTTTGAGGAGTAGGGATTTGTTGACTCCAGCGTAGACAGCGTTCCAGTAGTCCAGTCTGCTGGTTATGAGTGCGTGGGTGATGGTCTTTCTGGATTCAGGGGGGATCCATTTGAAGGTCTTGCGGACAATGCAGAGGGTATTGACACATGCGGAAGATATGGCGTTGATCTGACGGTTCATGGTGAGGGAGGTGTCGAGTATGATGCCGAGGTTGCGGGCATGGTCCGTGGGTGTTGGAGCGTTGCCGAAGGCAGTGGGTCACCAGGTGTTGTCCCATGTGGAGGGGGTGGATCCGAGGACTAGGACGTCCGTTTTCTCCAAGCTGAGCTTCAGGCAGCTTTTGCTCATCCAGGATGCAACGTCTTTCATTCCTTCCTGGAAACTGTGTCTGGTGATGTTTGGGTTCCTTGGTGTGGGAGAGGATGAGCTGGGTGTCATCGGCGTAGGATACTATGCTGAGTCTGTGTTTTCTGACGATGGTAGCGAGAGGGGCCATGTAGATGTTGAAGAGCATGGTGTTGAGTGAGGATCCTTGGGGTACTCCACAGCTGATCTCTGTGGGTTCGGAGAGGAAGGGCTTGAGTCTGATTCTTTGAGTTCGGCCGGTGAGGAAGGATCGGATCCAGTGTAGGGAAGTTCCCTGTATGCCGGCGTCATGGAGTCTGGCCGCTAGTGTGCGGTGGGAGACAGTGTAGAAGGCTGCTGAGAGGTCTAGTAGGATGAGGGCTGCAGTGTGGCCTTGGTCGAGGAGCGTGCGTATTTCATCCGTGGCGGCTAGGAGGGCAGTCTCGATGCTGTGGTTACTGCGGAATCCGGATTGGGAAGTGTCGAGGATCGAGTTGGATTCTATGAAGTTCGTGTCCAGATGTACAGATAGGCAGCAACACCACAATAGTCTCAGGAGATTGGCCTCAATAAAACACTTTTGGCCGGAGGGGTGCACATTCTCAAAAACACCATAAAGTCAGATGCCACACTAAGTTAGGAACACACAGGCAATCAGAAAACAGCATGGACATTACATGCAGTCATCACATGCTCCTCATGCTGGACATCTGGACACATACCCACTTGCCCTGCAGTATGTTCACACAAGGAACGGGCCCACCTGCGCTTCTTCTGTCACCAAGGAATGCATAAATCATTTTACAATGCTTCATGTAAAGTATAAAATGACGGCCAAAATCAATGTACTTTGAGACAATCTTCAGACCCGACTCTGTTGCCTGATCTCCTGGTCACTGCGTTTATTGAAACAACTTTTCCTGGTTTTCCAAATGCCTCTTGTCTTTCAGTTTTTTTAAAGTAAATTCATATTCGACAACATTTGTGTTAAACATATATACTAAGCTACTACAAAAGTTGAATTAGTATACTTTGTGTACTACTAATGAGTGATACTGAATGTGGATTCTGTGGATGATATATTCAGTGATGTAATTTGAGATGTCATCAGTGATGTCACTGACCATGTCATGAGTGATGTAATTTATGAGGTCATAAGCAGTGCATTGGGGGGGCGTATGTTATAGTTAGCTCAGGTAACTATCACTGCTGAATTTCTATGGTTTTGTGCGTGTGAAATCTGAGCCTAACTATAATGTCCCTATAACCGTTAGTTTGTTTAGTGAATTTCTATTTTTCTGTTATTTCTTAACTACAACATCTATGTAACCTTTGTTTTTATTAGTGAATTTCGAAGTTTTTTAAAATTATATTTCCTAACTGTAACCTGTAACCTTTGAGAGAGGGTGTGTGAGTAGCTGTGTATGTTAGTGAGTGGTGTGTGAGTGGCTGTATGGGCCGGTGAGTGGGTGTGTGAGTGACTGTATGGGTCTGTGAGTAGGTGTGTGAGTGACTGTATGGGTATATGAGTGGGTGTGTGAGTAGTTTTGAGGGTGTGTGAGTAGGTGTGAGTGTTGATTCATTAGTCAGTGAGTGGGTGTGTGAGTGACTGTATGGGTCTGTGAGTGGGTGTGTGAGTAGCTGTGTGGGTTTGTGAGTGGGTTTTCAAGTGACTATATGGGTGTGTGAGTAGGTGTATGAGAGAAATGTATGAGTGTGTGTAGGAGGTATGTGAGTGGCTATATGGGTCTATGAGTGGGTGTGTGAATGGCTGTATGGATCTGTAAGTGGGTGTGTGAGTGGCTGTATGGGTGTGTGAGAGGGTCAGTGAATGGTTTTATGGGTGTGTGAGTGGTTGTATGGGTCTGTGATTCGGTGTGTGAGTGATTATGTGGGTGTGTGAGTGACTGTATGAGGCTGTGAGTTGGTGTGTGAGTGGCTTTGTGGGTGTGTGATTGACTGTATGGGTGTGTGAGTAGTTGTGTGGGTCTGTGAGTGGATGTTAAAGTACTGAATGGCTGTGTGAGTGGGTGTCTGAGTGGCTGTGTGGGTGTGTCAGTAGCAGGGTGAGTGACTGGGCCAGAACAGAACCTCACCTGCCCCTTTATCCAACAAGAGTCCACAGTTTTGCACAAAATGTCTACCCAACTGGAGTACTTTCTACTGGTTAATTTGTAAGTGCTAACTCATTGGGTAAATGTATAGTGCATATCCTACTCTACAGCTGCGTAATGGATCAGAAAGAAATGTCTCCAGTGACCTGTGCATTTAATTTCGGCAATGTGATTGTTTCTCATGCGGCTTCTTCCAGAAATCTGTAATAACATGAATTCTCCAAAAGAGAAGATGACGAGACTACAAAGAGGTGAATCTCCAACAAACAAGGGTACTTCCTCTTAACTATGTAAAGTAAGTGCTTCTTTGCTTGGTGGAGATGTCCTAATATTCTTTGGCTTTCAAGAACGCATCACCAAAATTGTCGGGAAATGTGCTGCAGGCCTTTTGGTAAGCTGGCCATCATCCTGGCAAAAGGCAGGAAGACCTTTGCATACTGCTAAGGTGGACGGGGCAGCGCCAAATGGGCTGAGCTTCCAGGTGATTTTACACATTTGCATACTTGAAGTAATTTAAATGGAGTACCATGGACTCTGCTCTCACCAGAAGAGGGCAAGAATGAACCCACTTGTCACAGTAACTACAGATTACACTCCGATAGATCAACGATGCATTCACCCCCACCAAGGATTTCAGATCATTTTTCATTGTGGAATTGCCAAGGAAAAACATTTGCTTTGCCATCGACAACCCCAGGAAGTTAGGATCATTTGTCCTTTACAAAAGGGGAGAGGGGCTGTGTACCCCCACTTCCCCAGGCCAATTTTGACCCTGGGGACCCCATCCCCCAGGGCCCAACCACTTGATGCTGGGTGCCCTGGAGCCCACCCAGGGCACCCAGTGTGCACTGTTGGGGACCACATGGGGAGCCTAATACCCCCGCAGTCCATGCCAGCTCTCCGCCTCCAGCAGGAGCTGGCATTGCTACCGAAAGGCAGGGAGAAGCTAAAAATACTGCTGCCCTCATGTGGGATCAATTCTTTCATCTGTTTGAATCTGGATGAAAAGTCCTATCCCAGTGGGCGGGAGCAGTTTTCCTGCCCACTGGGAGCTGACTTACTGTTTGCTCTTGCTTGGCGGGAGTTGTCAAAGCTCCCATTAAGCAAAAGCAAGCATCTATGTCCCAAGGGTGGGCACCTTGGGACATAGGGAGCCGGCCCTGAGGGGTGATGGTCCCCAGGGCCATTAATGGCTCCAGGAGGGGGGGCAGTGCAGCCTCCCCTCCTTTCTTACTGCAGTGCCTTCCCAGGGGAGGTAGTAGTCCCCTGGGCCGAAAGCGGTCCCCCTACCCATTAAGTATACAGCCATGTCCCAGGGAGCTGGTTGTCCCCGGGGCTGATAATGGCCCAGGAGGGGGGCCCGCACAGCACCCTTCCCCCTTTTTAGGTCTCACCTAGGCAGCGCATGCGCTATCTTTTCGAGACATGTTGTATCTGCTCTGTGGGCTTTCATTACGCCCATCGCTTTTCATTAATTCCTTTGTGTGCCTTTCTAAATTCCTTGCTTTTCATTGGTGAAACGTTGCTCTTTGTCCCACCTTTTGGTGTGTTGTTCCCTCCCATGGAGACTGCCCTTGTTACATGTCCCCTTACTCTTTTGTTCATTTATGTCTTTTTCGGTGCACTCTTTTTTTCTTTAGACTTGGCCCGTGTTTTTGGATGGTTGTTTTTTTTGGGTCATTCCAACTGATACGCACTCATTTTGTCTTTACGACTAATATGTGCTCACCTTATGGCATATTTAGTTTATAAACACGTTGGCAATAAATAAATCTAGTTAGACATTTCACCTGCGTTGTTTGCTGAATTGGTCCAGCGCTGTTTATCGCTTGCAGTCCCCTGGGACTGTCCACTCACCAGGTTGCTCCAGACGCTCAGCTGGCTGCTGGAGATCACAGTGAAGAGCGTGCACTGTGGGTCGTGCTCCAGCTGGAAGGGTTGCTCCTAAGTGGCCACAGCAGTTGCATGGGCCACCGCTCAGAAAATATATGTCGCCTTTTCGGACTGCCGGTTCCAGTCCCCGAGTCCAGAGCTCTAGTCCCTTGCCATCGCCTCTGGCACGGTGCAAGCCTTTTCTGCGCGTTAGGAGTCGGCGGTGGGTTCCAGTGGCGCCTACACCCCAGGTGCCCCCCAGCTAGTGCTTCCGACGCTGATCCAGCTGCCCATGGCCCGCTGCGCCACCGCCATCTCCTGCATTCCATGCAGTCCAGCGACAGGCATGGAGCCGAAGCCTGTGAGACCAGACTCTGGGTGATATAGGACTCCCCCCACACACCCGACTGCCATCTTAAGAGTTTTTTAGCAATCATATTGCAGGAAAGACTCTCAGGAAGTGACATCACATAAAAGAAAAGCAACCCAAAGTAAGCCATGTTGTCATATTTTAAACATATTTTTATTATTTGTCAGTGAATATGAATTATTTGAAAGTAAAATCTTTGTACAAAATTGACTCAGTCGCGATACATGTTTAAAATCGTGTTTGTTCTAGTCAAAATAAAGTAAAATTAGATGAATGCTTAAACCTTTTGATCTGTTTACTTTACGCTGACTTCACTCCAAAGTGTCTGCTCTAATAACTCCCAACCCAGCCAGCACTGCTTCGCCTTCACTACAGAGGGATTAGAGGGCCTCTACAACTTTTCCTTCAGCAGCTGGGGGTGCTTGCCCTGTGGCTCACAGTCATGGCCGGGGAGCGAGCTGCAAATGTCACTATAAGGTCAGAGGAAATTGTAGTACAACTATTCCCAGATATCGCTTATATTGATGAGCACAGGCGCTTTAAACTGTTAACCGATCGTTACATGCTTTCAAAGCCCCCAGATCTCAAGCGCTTGTCTGCCTTAGCGCTGCTCGTTACAAACCATCATTACTATTTACTTTTCCCACT
This sequence comes from Calotriton arnoldi, assembly GCA_963921515.1. Classification (NCBI taxonomy): domain Eukaryota; kingdom Metazoa; phylum Chordata; class Amphibia; order Caudata; family Salamandridae; genus Calotriton; species Calotriton arnoldi. Next base: position 32,517 of record CAWUFW010025550.1, read on the forward strand.
GTGTGTCGCACTCGGCAGGCAGTCCCCTTTCAAAGCCCATGATTTTCACACGCGTCTCTATTACGCTTGGCTTTTGTTTCTTAAAGTGACATCTTACACGAGCTTCTCCGGTGCCAGCTGTTTGCTGTCGATTGAACTGAAGCAAAAGCCTATAATACTTTAAATAATTACTTCTCAATACAGTGCTATAATGTTCCTAGTAGTGTCAAAGCTTCCACGTTAAACAACAGTAGATGTTGTAGCACCCAGGATAATGTGCTGCACGGCTAAATACTTATAAGATCCCAAAGGCGAGACCTATTGGCTATGCCAATTGGGGCTGGCCAGGAGAGGTGGTGGTCCCTGGGGCCATAATAGGCCCAGGAGGGGGGTCCACACAGCCCCCCTCCTCTATATTGTTATGGCCTTGCCCCAGGGACGTGGCGGTCCCCGGGGCCAATATTGGCCATGGGGAGGGTGCTAGCATGCACCCCCCTCAAACTACATATTTAAATATGCCCCTGGGACCTGGCCCAATTTTGCTGCATATTCGTGGATCCACCCGTGATTTTGCAGCAAAATTGAAAAACAAAATGCTTTTTGGCCCTGGTGGGATCCCTGGGAGACCCCACCACAAGGCCTAGGGGGTCAGGGAATTCCTACCCTGCCCCCTTCTCTTTTTTCAACTTTTCTTTGGGGACTCGGCTGGTTGAAGTGTTGGCAGTCAATCAGATCTCAGCATGAGATCTATTGGATCCGCAGAGGATACGTGTCCTTAGATATACAAATTCATTTTTCCTTTGATAACTCTGCAAATCACAAAAAAGGGTTTTTTCTGGACCAAGAGCTGCCTCTCTGCCAAATTTGGTGTAATTCCATCCAATAGTTTGTGCTGTAGTCGTGTTCAAAATCCCTATGAGAAATTGCATTGGAAATGCATATTTTTTGACACCCCCCCCTTTTACTTGGCCCCCGCTTGACAGGTCACACCAAAGTTAAAAACAAGCCCAAAAAAACTTTTCCTGTGGAAACTAGGGTTACATAAATAAACACACACACATACACACACACACACACAAACACACACATATATACACACAGTCCAGGAGTTTCTGGACTGTTGTACAGCGGGCTCCAGCATCCCCAAGAAATACTCACTCTCCTGTGCTGAAAAATCAGTTTACTGATTAAGCTTCCCCCCACCACCTTCAAATTACTATAAGTCGCGCACCTCCCAACACGGACTTGCCACCCCGCTCGCCACACTACATTAACTATAACTCATCCCTTTTCCATGCACTGTTTATAGCATGTGAAATCATAGCATTCATAACAGCTCTTATAACTTCTCAAATGACATAATATGTCACAGCACAGTGCATGGTGGAGTGGCGAGTTATAGTTAGTGTTGTCTGGTTAGCGAGCTGAAAAGAGTGTGTAACAAGGTCCACTACTTATAATAATTTGAAGGTGAGGATAGATTGTAAATGACAGTTATAACTATAACTTTATAATTTTTAAAGTTTGTGTAGTTTAAACTTGGTTTGTAAAGGGAAAATACATTTTCCTAACTAAAACTAATAAAAATGTGTTTCAAATCGTAGAGCCCAGCATCGTAAGTGGAGAGTTATGTGGAGTGTTGTACAGTAGAGTGGAGGACAGTGTTGTCAAGTCTAGTATCATAGACTGGAGTATCATAGATTGGAATTGAGTAGAGTGTAGTAGTGTATCGTATAGTGTAGTAAAGCGTTATATAGTGTAGTGGCATGGTGTCTCATATAGTGGAGTCAAGTATTGTAGACTGGAGCAGCGAGTTCTACAGTGGAATGGCGTGTCAAATAGTAGAGTAGTGTGTTACAAACTGTCACAGAGTGGAGTAGAGTGTTTTAGAGTGGAGCAGGGTGAAGTAGAGTGTCATAGAATGGATTATCATCAAGTGGAGTGTCGTAGAGTACAGCAGAGGCGAGAGTCATAGAGTGGAATGCAGTGTCATATATTTGAGTGGCATTCGCAGAGAGCCGTTAAGTGGCATGTCTTCAAGTGTCGAGTGTAGTATAGTGGCGTAGATTGGATGGGCATAGAGTGGAGTAATGTCAGAGTGTAGTGCAGAGTTGTAGAGTGGAGTTGTATACAGTGGGGTAGTGTGTCGGACAGTGGAGAGACATAGTGTGGTGTATAGTACAGTGGCGTAGAGTGGGATAAAGTGTAGTAGAGTGAAGTATAGTAAAGTGGAGTACACTGGAGTGGAATAGTGTAGTGTGGAGTAAAGTGTCATAAACTGGAGTACAGTGTTGTACAGTAGAATGTAGTGGGGTGTTGTGCAGTATTGGAAAGTGATGTAGACTTCAGTAGAGTAGAGTGGCATACAGTCTAGTTGATTTTTGTAGAGTGGAATGGTGTACAATACAGTGTTGTAAAGTGTGGTACAGTGGATTGGCATATCGTGCTATAGAGTACAATGGCATTGAATGGCATAGAGTGGACTGGCATACAGTGGAATAGTGGAGTAGAGTGGAGTACTGTGTCAGAGTAGAGTGGAGTAAAGTGGGGTGCAGTGGCATACAAAGAGTTGCGTACAGTGTCGTATAGTGGACTAGGGTATCGTAGAGTAGAGTGTTGTACAGTGGCATACAGTATTGTACATGTTGTACAGTGGAGTGAAGCGGTATAGACAGGAGTAAAGTGTCAGAGAGGGGCATACAGTGTAGTAGAGTATTGTAGAGTGGAGTTGCATAGAGTACAGTAGTGTGTGAAATAGTGGAGCTATGTAGAGTGGATTGTTGTATAGTAGCGTAGAGTAAGGTAAAGTCTCATACAGTGGAGTAGAGTCAAGTGGAGTGGTATAGCGCAGCGTGGAGTAAAGTACAATAGAGTGTATTGGTGTGTCATAGAGTAGAGTGGCATGGAGTGGAGTGTACTGGCGTAGCATACGTAGAAAACTGTTATAAATTAGAGTGGTTTCTTGTACAGTACAGTGAAGTGCCTTGTCATATAGAAAAGTGTCGTATAGTGGAATAGTTCGGGCATAGAGTGGAGTATAGAGGTGGACAGTGGAGTGCACGATAATAGAGTGGCGTAGAATGCTGTAGAGTGCCATGAAGTGTGGTAGACTTTTATAGAGTGGAGTTATATAGAGTGAAGGAGAGTGTCATACAATACAGCATCATAGAATGGAGTTTCGCACACTGTAGTGGCGTAGAGTGGATTACCGTAAAGTGGAGTATCATACAGTGGAATAGCGTACAGTGGAGTACTGTACAGTGGAGTATAGAAGAGTGGAATGGCATAGAGTGGAGTGGAGTGGTGTAGAGTGGAGTAGGGTACAGTGGATTAGCATAGAATGGGGTGGCATACATTGAAGTCTAGGAAACTGTTGTAAAATCTGTGTTGTACAGTGTTGGAAACTGTCGTAAGTGTTGTACAATAGAGTGTATGGGCATAGAGTTGAGTGCAAATTTGGACAGTGGAGTGTACAGGAATAGAGTGAAGTAGAGTCTAGTAGAGTGGCATGAGGTGTAGTAGAGTTTTGTAGCGTTGAATTATGTAGAGTGGAGCAGAGAACACTGGATCAGCGTAGAGTGGAGTAGAGTACAGTGAAGTGGTATAAAGTGGAATAGCATAGATTGGTGTAGCATAGACTGGAGTGGCGTGCAGTGGAGTGGCGTAGAGTGTAATAGCGTATAGTGTAGTAGCATACAGTGGAGTGGAGTAAAGTGTAATAGCATATACTATTGCAGCATACAGTTCAGTGGCGTACAGTGAAGTGGTTTAGATTAGAGTGGTGTATTGTGGGGTGGGGTAGAGTGTAATAGCATACAGTGGAGTGGTGTACAGTGGAGTGGGGTAGAGTGGAATATCATACAGTAGAGTGGCAAAGATTGAAGTTGCGCGCAGTGTGATAGCCTAGAATGGAGTGGCTTACAGTGGAATAGCATAGAGTTGAGTATAGTGGAGTGACATAGATGAAAGTAGAATAGCGTAGAATGGAATAGCGTTGCATAGAGTAGAATAGCGTAGACTGGAGTGGGGTACTGTGGAGTGGTGTAGACTGCAGTAGTGTACAGTGGAGTGGGGTAGAGTGAAATAACATATAGTGGAGTGGCGCAGAGGGGAATGGCGTCCAATGGACTAACATAGAATGGAGTGCCGTAGAGTGGAGTGGTGTACACTGGAGTGGCATAGAATGCAGTAGCGTATAGTGGAGTGGCATACAGTGGGAAAGCATAGAGTTGTATTGTATTGTATTGTATCTGGAATTTCTAGAGCGCAACTATCACTCCAAAGGAGTATCTTGGCGCTGTGCAGAAATAGATGAAAAAGGTACAGGGTAGTCCCAGTTGCCTTGGGGAGACTGAGAGGTGTTAAATGAGGGAGAAGCATAGAGAGTCAGGGGCTCCGAAGATCCACGTTTTCAGGGATTTCCTGAAAGAAGCTTCAGATTGGATGAGGCGAAGTAGTTGGCTGGGAAGCGAATTCCATGCTTTTGCCCCTAGGACGGTTACTGATCTACCTCCTCTAGTTTTAAGTTTGAAACAGGCAGGTTTTAACCCCTTCCGTGCGCGCGTCAGCCAACAGCCATCGCGAGCACTACCTCGCTAGTGCTGCGCACTTCCATTGGCCGACGCGGCCCCACCCACTCAATAGAACTCCCGCACCGCGGCGGAATTTGCGCCGCGGTTAAGGAGTTAAGAGATTAGCTGAGGTAGATCTAAGGGTACGTGTGGTGATATAGGGCGAGAATCTAGATCTTAGGTACACGGGTCCAGTGGCTCTAAAAGCTCTACAAGTGTTGACGAGTATCTTAAATAGCACTCTTTTGTGTATGGGTAACCAATGCAACACTTTTAAGGCTGCGTATGCTGAGGAGCGACGTGGCAGCTTGAGTACCAGGCGGGCTGCTGAGTGTTGAAAGGTCTGCAGTTTTTTTAGAATAGTTTTATTGGTACCTGCATAGAGGCTATTGCAGTAGTCAAGCCTAGAAGTTATTAAGGCTGCTGTGACAGTTTTTCTTGCGGTGGCTGGGAGAAGGTCACAGTTTTTTTTTTAGGGTTTTAATCAGTTGAAAACACTTCCCTGCCACTGATAGAATTTGTGGACGGAAGGATAGGGTAGAATCAAATTTAACCCCAAGATTGTTTACTGCCTCCACCATATTTGGTGGCGGATGGGTATTTAGCGGCCACCAGCGACTGGGGGAGAAGGTGTTAGCTTTGCCTAGGAGCATGATTTCGGTCTTTTCCGAGTTGCACTTCAAGTGGTTCTGCTTCATCCAATGAAAGACCTCTGTGAGACAGTGTTGTAAGTTTACTTCAGCCTTGATAGATTGTTTATCTAATGTTAGAATCAGCTGAGTATCATCTGCATAAGATGTAGTATCGATGTTGAATGATGATATCAGTTCTATAAGTGAATGGTGTACAGTAGAGTGGCGCAGACTGGAATAGTGTATAGTGGAGCAGCTTACAGTGCAGTGGCGTAGACTGGAGTGGGGTACACTGGAACCGGGTAGAGTGTAATAGCATATAGTGGAGTGGCGTACAGTGGAGTGGCATCGAATAGGATAGCATAGAATGGAGTGGGGTAGGGTGGAGTGGCATAGAGTGGAGTAGCATACAGGGGAGTGTCAAACAGTGGAATAGCTTAGATTGGAGTGGCGTACAGTGGAATGGTGTACAGTGGAATAGCATATACTGGAAAATGTATAGCAGAGCGGCATAAAGTGGAGTGGTGTACACTGAAGAGGAACAAGTGGAGTTGCATACAGTGTAATAGCGTAGCGTGGAGTTGTGCACAGTGTAATAGCATAGAGTCGAGTGTTGTACAGTTGAGTGGGGTTGAGTGTAATAGTGTATAGTGGAGTACCGTACAGTGGAGTGGCGTATACTGGAGTGCTGTAGGCTGGAGTGGCTTACAGAGGCGTGGGGTAGAGTGTAATAGCATACAGTGGAGTGGTGTAGTGGTGTACATTGGAGAGAGGTCCAATCGAATAGCATAGATTGAAGTGGCATAGAGTGGAGTGCCATACACTGGAGTGGCGTAAAGTGGAGTAGTGTACAGTGGAGTGGCATACAGTGGAATAGCGTAGAGTGGAGTGGCATAAAGTGGAATGGCGTAGAGTGGAATACCATATACTGGAGTGGCATACATTGCAATAGCGTACAGTGGAGTGTTCTAGAGTGGAGTGGCATACAGTGGAATAGCATAGAGTGGAAGAGCGTATAGTGGAGTAGCGTCCAGTGAAATGGCGTACAATGGAGTGACGTAGACTGGAGTGGCGTACGGTGGTGTTGTGTACAGTGTAATAGCATAGAGTAGAGTGGCGTACAGTGGAGTCTCGTACAGGGGAGAAGTGTAGAGGGGAGTGGAATAGCATACAGTGGAGTAGCTACAGTGGCATGGCATATGGATGTATGTGAAATTTAACAGCAATGTAGACTATGGTGTGTGCAGAGGTAACGCAAAACAGCGAATTGCGCTGCCTTACATTTCTACAGATTTACCAATCAATGCAGGGCCTTGCAGGATGGTCTTGCATTCCTTTGTAAACCTGACGTAAGAATTGCATTGCCCTTGCGACACCATGAGTATGAGTAATGTAAGGGTACCACAATTTGAAAATACAGCTAGGCCTTAGTTATATTTTGGGTCATTGTATACCGTGATAACTTTACAGTATACCGTGGTACATGGTGATGATAAGCCAGTATATGATTGGGTAATGGATTTATTTAGAGAATGAAAGGGCAGCCATATTGTTTTTACTACACTTTGGCTGTGTTCAGTGTTACGACCTTAGATATAGGTATAGTATAGATATAGGTGTAGATATAGGTAGTATGCCCCTACCTATTACCACTTTAATAAAGTGGTAATAGGTCGGGGAAATTTATATATAATTTTTTTTATACAAGTTTACGGCCATGTACCTCAATGTTTTCACAAAATTTAGCAAATTTCTGCTAAAGTATCACAGTGACAGATATAATGAAGTTTAAATGCCTTATAACTTAAAAAATACTTACCCTACTTAACTGCAGTACCCCAAACCTATCATCTCTGTACCATAATGTATAATCCTGCCAAGTTCCATGTAAAGTCATTCAGCCGTTTTCACGCTAATTCAAATACAATATGGAAAATGCATTGGTAAAAACATGTTTTGCGATCCCCTTTTATCTTTGCACCCCCTTAACGATTCACCACAAATATTTACATCATCTCAAAATGTAGAAAATGCTATAGGTCTGTAAACTTTTGTGGTGATTCAGCAAACGGGAGAAAAAGTTATGAGGTAGCTAATATCGGGGGAATTCCTATCTTTGGGAATACTAACTATAACTACAAAGTGGCAATCAGATTTAATGTGATTTCTTTCTTTTTTATCTATTGTATTTGTTATGTATTTGTTTATTGGTTTACATAATCATGTGACCATAAATGTGTCTTTTAGTTGTTCATGTAGTAATTCAGAAACTTTACATATGCAATCTAGTTTATGTTTTGGGCTTCCTTGCTACTTTTAGTAGGATTGTGCTACATATGAAGCTCAAAGCAAAGGAAAGCCAATCACTGTTGTTATAAAAATTACGATTTTTTTTTTTTTCCCTAATGGCCAATTATCATGTCCTTCATATAGTAGTTTATGTACCTCACTGCTAGGTCACTTTTCCATTTTGTTGCACAGGAATACATAAGCAAAATGGATTTCATTTGGCTTGTTGGTCACAGTTTTATTTTGTGAGCCAGAGAGCAATCAAAGAAAACTTATGTAGATTAAGATGTAGTCTATTCGTTATGCATTTGTTTGTTTTTAGTTTTCCATTAGCATGTGACCATGAATTGGTCTTTCAGTTGTTCATGTAGTAAATATAAAACTTTACATATGCAGTCTAATTTATTTTTAGGGCTTCCTTGCTACTTTTAGTAGGATTGTGCTATGTATGAAGGCGAAAGTGAATGAAAGACAATTATTGTTATTGTTAAAAAAATTGAGATCATGATTTTTTCCCTAGTGGCCAAATATCATGTCATCCAAATAGTAGTTGTGTGGTTCACAGCTAGGTCAATTTTTCATTTTGTTGCACAGGGCTGCATAAGAAAGGTGGTTTTTGTTTTAATTGTTGGGTTAGTTTTATTTTGTGAGCCAGAGAGCAAGAACTAATGTAGATTAAGATGTATTCTGTTCATCATGTATTTGTTTATAGATTTCCATTAGCATGTGACCATAAATGAGTATTTCAGTTGCTCATGTAGTAAATTTGAAACTTTACATATGTAGTCTAGTCTATTTTGTGGGCTTCCTAGCTACTTTTAGTAGTATTGTGCTACAATATATCACTAAGTTGAAAAACCTTATGGCTTACAAAAATACTTACTCTACTTACCTGCAGTACCCAAAAGAATCATCTGCGCACTCTAATATCTAATGCTGCCAAATTTCAACAAAATTCGACTGGCCGTTTTTGCACTACGCAAAATACAAAAGTCTATGTAAAATGCATTGGATTTCAAGCCCCCTCTTTTTTCTTTGCACCCCCTAGACCAAACACCACAAAACTTTCAATCCTCTGACCATGAAAGGGATGCAACAGGTCTGCACAGTTTCGCGGACATTCGTCAAACGGGTGCAAAGTTAGGGCAAACAAAATAAAAAAATCTATATATATATATATATATATATATATATATATATATATATATGTATATATATGTATATATATGTATATATATATATATATGTATATATATATATATATATATATATATATATATATATATATATATATGTATATATATATATATATATATATACATACATATATATATATATATATACATATGAAACCAGGATCCCAATGCACGACCGCCGTGGGCCAAACAAGGGCACAGACACCAGTTGGAGATGAAATAAATCTGTTTATTGCTTAACAAGTCAGGATGACGCGTTTCGACCACAAGCCTGTGGTCTTGATCACATATATATATATATATATATCCGTGAGAAAGGCCTTTGAGGCTGAACTGCGTCGGTGTGACCCACAGACGGTGACTTAATGGTGGATTAAATAAAGACACTGAACTTGGTTCCTGAGTGTGGCGTAATATATATATATAACAACAGACCTCTCTCACAGAGAAAGGAGTGAGCCGCACACATTAGGTGAGATAAAAGGTTTAATTTCAATTCCAAAGCGCTGGCATTCTTGTTCCTGATGCATTTCGGTCAGCATTGACCTTTTTCAAAGGAAGCCAGAAGCATCAAGAGGCTGAAAGGCAAACTGTCCCAATTGCTCATTTTTAAATGTTTGCCCCCTGGTGGGTGCCACGATAGGCTAATTGGGTAAAGCATGCTGGTATATGTAGTTTACCTTCAGTCCCGCAATTTATTTCCCTTCAGTGGGCGATGCTTTTAAATTCTTGCTTAATGGTGCAACACCTAATCCCCATGCATACTGACTTTGAAGTTGCTGGGGGCCAAAACCAAGGTCCAGTCCCTGGCGGCTACCACTGCCCTTATTGCTTCCGCAAAACTCACAAACAAGGTCCGATTTCAGGCAGTTGTTGGCGCTCTTTTTCCTGGTGGTGCGTCGCTCGCGGCAGGACCACGCCGTGAAAACATAACAACAGACCTCTCTCACAGAGAAAGGAGTGAGCACACATATATATATCCAGTAACACGTTTTGACTGTCTTGCAGTCTTGCTCACACACTGGATGTGAGTTACATGGCTGAATATATACAGAACTTCAGAATTAGAAGGCGGACAATAGAGGGCTGTAATCCACAAGTAAACAAGGCATCCATTTCGAAATGTGTAAATACATACAGTCCTAATGCCAATTACTTCATTTTATTCTGCTTGGAACACAGTTAATGATGTGCTATGTGAATAAGAATAAATTAATACTAATTTTAAACAAAAACAATATTCGCCCTCTGAGAAAACGACCTGGTTAACTTCACAAGGTAAATACAGGGCTACATATGTCATGTGAACATGGCATCCATGTGGAAATGTGCAAATGCATAATGTCGTGATATCAGACACCTCCTAGTGAGTATATGGATTGTCCGGACCATGTCCTAATCTTATTGTTGTGCCATGTCCAATAGCACATCATTAACTGTATGTATTCAGCCATGTAACTCACATCCAGTGTGTGAGCAAGACTGCAAGACAGTCGAAACGCGTTACTGGATAATACAACTACCATTGGATTTACCCCCTGAGTGATCGTCTTATTTTGCTGTGTGGTTATAATTTGAAGTCCGGCGCGCTCCGCTGGCACGAGCGATCCTCTACCCAGGGCGGGGAGAGCAGAAGGAGCCCCTTTGGATATATATATATATATATATATTTTTTTTTTGAGGAAGCCGTCTGGCGAAACGCGTCTGTCGGAGGGAGGTTTTTGCACAAATAAAGTATTCAACAAATGAACTCCGCGAGTGCTGTCCGTTGTGGTCACGGATAGGTGTGCCTGGTTTGTAGCATATATATATATATATATATATATATATATATATATATATATATATATATTCACTGAAAAAACCATAGGTTTCAGACACGTTATAGTTAGAAATTAGCATTTAAAAAACCTTTGCAATTCACAGAAAAAACCATAGGTTTCAGACACGTTATAGTTAGAAATTAGCATTTAAAAAACCTTTGAAATTCACTGAAAAAACCATAGGTTTTAGGGACAGTTATAGTTAGTTGGACATTTCACTCGTACAAAACCCGTGAAATTCCCCCGTTATAGTTAGTTCAGCTAACTATAACTCGCGCCCCCGCAATGCACTGCTGATGACGTCACATATTACATCACTCATGACATGGTCAGTGACATCACTGATGACATCACTGATGACATCTCAAATGACA